>CABFWO010003700.1:50222-80842 GCA_902155825.1 Timema genevievae
ATATATATATATATATATATATATTTGCGTATAGTTTGAAAATTATTGGTTTTGTAAAAATATTATTCATATTAAAGATTTGTATTGTAATTAGACCTATATATTTGTAATGAAGTAATTTCATATCTCAAATAGTTTCGGATATATGATAAAAAAAATGGTAATTTACGCATAAGACCGCAACCCTTAAAGTCATTTTTCCTAAATATTGAGAGTAGCCATTTTGTTTAAAATGCTCATAAATATTTTGAAATGAAATTTAATCAAAATTTTTGGAGACGAATTTGATAAAATCGATTTTTTTTATCTCTTTGCCCTTTAGTAAATTACCCTTAATTTTAGGGTTAGATACCCTACTCCAAAATACCCTCGGGGAAACCTTATGAAAACCCTAGATACCAAATTTTAGCCTGATCGGTAAAATAGTTTAGGCTCTAGTCCAAGGTACAGACAGACAGACAAACGGAAATTCAAAAACAGTTTTTTCGGATTCGGGGGGTCGAGATCAATATTCATCAAAATCTCGAGTTCGATTTTTTTGACTATCACAATACTTTCTCTACCTGTAAGATAGCGAGAAAGTAAAAATATGATTGAGGTGGACCTATATATTAATTAAATACAAATTTAGATGTTTTATATTACGGGAAAATTACTATAAAAAATGTGCTGAAAAACGAGTTGACATTGTCATCGGTATAGCTAAGAAAAATCATATTTTAGTATCTGCTATGTTTTGTAAAAACAAATGAGAACATTTGTGAATTACAATAATAGATTGATTAGTACGCTTATCATACAATTCTTTTTCTGAATAAATATTTTTATAATTTTTCAAATCACAGCAGTGGCGTTTATTCAATGGAAGCAAGAGAAGTAAAGCTTTCCTAAAATTAAAGAGAGAATAAAGAAAGTAAGAGGAAAATAAAGTTAAAACGAACTATTATAATTAGAAACATCTCCAGCAAGTATAACTGAGTTGAGGTGGCAGCTCTTCTTTCTTAGAGCAAGCAATTCTTTCTAAGGCTGACCAGCCAGGCGCCAGCTGGTCTCGCTCGCTCTTTTATTTCGCCAATCGTTTGTTTCCAGGTCTGTCCAGCCCTCATCGGAGAAAGGGAAGCAGAATTTCCCTAGGTGAGTGTTAGGGCATGAGTTTACTATCGTGATTGGTGTATAATCGTACGTTTAATACGGTTAAAATCTTGTTTTTAGGTTTTTTTAGTGATATTTATTGTTTCTAGATATAATTTTGGTCACTCTATTACAAAATAATGTATTTATCACCAATTTACAGTAAGTTTAGTTTTATTATACAGAATATTGACGCTTGTTTGATCCTCCAAGGGAAGCGGTTTGTTACTTTGTGTACAGTAGTAGAATGACGAGTGCGTCATTAAGTGCGGGAATGGAAGAGGGCTGCTGTGTCAAAACTCATAAGTAATATTTTGAAGAAAAGTTTTTCGTCCCGGTCTTTTGACGAGAAAAATAAAATAATTGAACTAGGCAGATCCACTCCACCTTCAGGCAACCTATATAAAAGAACTTTGACGTTTCAATATTCAATTTTATGAAAGTGTATGGTAATTATCGGAGTGTTGGGTTGGCAGAAAATTATGTAGTTGACTTTACTGTTTACTAACGATAATGGCGTTTAGAATAAATCCTGATTCAAAGCTGTTATAAGGCAGGCCAAAGGTCATACTCATTTGCAGGCCACAGCCCAAGAGAAATCGTCGGCAATCGTAAATTGACCATTAATTTATTATTATTATTATTATTTTTATTATTATAATTTTTATTATTACTTTTATTTTTATTTTATTATTATTATTATTATTATTTGAGTTAGAATTACAATTATTATTATTTAAATATATATATATATATATATAATTTAATTCTTGATTAATACTTCTAAGATCACCAATTATTTTGTTTTATTCCATGCATAGTTTGTGTTACCCCCTTTCCTCTCTTCCCCATAATACTTTTAACGAAAAGAAAGACCAGTGTGATCTTACAATCAAACTAAGGTCCATCAGACCCCCTTTATTGTAGCCTCATTGCTTCCCTTTGTCCAGAATTGACCACACGCCACTGAGTCACAGATTAAATAAATACTACTTTCCAACAATAAAACATGTAATTTCTTATTTTATAAATCAATTGTCATGTAAGGCATTTTGTATTGCTTTGTTATGTATTTATTGGATATCGTTCCAGACCAATTTTAAATAACTCTGTCCTTTGTATGTTACATAAATACATTTAAAGTTCAAACAAATAACATAATAGTTTTTTCTAAAAAAAAAAGCACGTTAAAAAGGTTGTAGGTCAAAATGATTCCTCGAAAAACATTCAAATAAACATTTTAGTTAGTGTTCTAAAAAAAAATGGCACTTAACGAAACCAAAATTTAATATGTGTAGATCCCAATATGCTCGGACACGGTGAGTACAGTGCATGACCACATGGCACTGTCTCACATGTTGGAGATACTTCTTTACAAATCTCACACTCTCACATGACCAGCTCTGGCTCTGTAAGACCTAGCGGCGCAAGACCTAAACGCTATATAAACTAAGCTCCATGATACCTAATCTATAAGTTCTAACTTCACTTTTCCTAATTGTATAGCTCATGACTTCATTAGACCTAAATTTATAAAATCTTAACTTCGACGGACCTAGAGGCACTAGACCTAAAGGCACTAGACCTAAAGGCACTAGACCTAAAGGCACTAGACCTAAAGGCACCAGACCTAACGTTATACCTAACTTCACAAGACCTAGCTTCACTAGTCCTAATTTTATAAGAACTAGTGTCATAACTCCTAAAATTTAAGTCTTGTAAAATTAGGTCCACTGCATGTCTTCCATTGTGATAGCATCTTGCCTCATGTAAATGTGTGTATTCTTCTATATTTAAAATAAATTAATATAATACTTTCATAAACTTTGATAATACTTACATGACTAAACAACATTGCTCCTTTGTGTTATCGATCATAAACAATTTAATAGTCAGAACATACTGGTTACTTAAATTTTAAATTATAATACCAACATGCAATTTGGAACAATAGTTGGTTTCTTACCACCAGTCCATGTTTCATGAATTTTAATAATGTTAGTAGAGTAGGGATGAGTAGGTACAGTTTATAAAAATGTACCTGCATATTGATAGAGGTAGATGGGGAAACAAATCAGTACAAATCAGACTGAGTACACTAATCCGGTACCTCTACCCCCTTGTAACTGGCAAACCAGTCTATATAATACTGACTTTTAGTCTGTGTGCCCACCATTGCGGGGTAACCGTGTACTAATGCTAAAAAAATACTCGTATAGTATATATTTGTACGAACCATATGAAGACTTTCATATGTATTAATTTAAGTAGAACCGTGATCGGTGGCCGCATGGTATAACGCACTAATCTCGTGTTGGACTAGACTGCCCAAGACGGGGAGATCAGGGTTTGATCCCGGTCGTGTGCACTGAGGGTGTTTTTTCCTAAATGGTTTTCCACTCTCCCTCCACGTGAATGGGGTGAATTTTCTCTAAATTAAGCCTTCCTAATCCCTAACCCACTAGTGCAGTTAGAACATAGGCGTATAATCTGAACGGGTAGTAAGACACGGCCCTAAAAAAAAATAAGTAGAACAAAAAGTATAATTGGAAACCATACAACCCGTAACTCTTCATTCTAATAGTTCTACATTTTGAAAGGAAGCCAGCCAAAATATAAAATGATGTTTATAAAAATGGTATTTAAGATAATGATGAATACTAGAATAATTTTATCACCACGTCTTACCACCTGTTTATGTTATACGCATACATGATAATTGCTCTAATGAAGCAGGGATGAGGAAGACATCATTTCAGAGATAATATACCCTCATTTGCGTGGAAGGAGAGTGGGAAACCATTTAGGAAAAACCATCTTCAGAAGAGCCAGCTGGATTTTGAGCTCCAATCTCCCTGTCATTAGCAGGCCGGTCCAATCACGAAAGTGACGCCTTTGACCATTCGGCCACTTAAATAGGTGAAATCAGTTTTTAAAAAGAATACACTAAATAAAACAACGTATTAAGTAAGTAGCCTGTTAGTAAATAGTGAACAAAAACAGACTGTTAATTAAAAAAGTATAATATAATTATGATATTATATTTATATTAATTAAAAGCTTGTTTTGATCAACATTTAATAACAGACTTTATATTTGTTTCACAATTGTATTATTTTTAATAACGGATTTCCTACTATACATAATAAAATTGTGTTGTTTGATGCTATCAATTAAAGTCAAGCGGTAAGATACGGAATAAAGTACAAAACAAGCTAAAATTTGCAATAATTATAAGCCAGGCCACCGGATCTTGTTGAATAAAATGAGAGAATTGGAGTTGGTAACCCTTTGAAGGGATGCCATGGCAAATGAAAAATAATGAGACCAGAACTAGGCCTACAACCAATTAATTATTTTAAATTAACCAATTCACACAAAGACCCTTGAGTTCTTACTAGAAACAAGAAATTAATTGTTAGTATTTTGTAATAGTTGCAAAGTTGCAATTAAACACATTTCACAACGTTAATTAAAATTAGTGATATAGTAACAAACATCCAATCATATATAATGACTATAATTTGGTATTAATATTACAGTCATAAACTTTAATAAATTCCCTTTTGAATTTGGGAAGGAAAAATAATCATACACCAAATATGAGTTAGCTGAGTGGGCTAAGCACTTAAATTCGAGTACTACAACAATAAACATGTGACACATACATATCTTAGGTCCGTGCCATACAAATCTACACAGACATACACACATATATGCAAATCCATAAACATTGTGTTTAGTTTATAAAATAAATAAAAACCTAAGTCACATTCTCATAAATGTATACTAAAACACTAAATATAAGTCCATACATTGGTATGTTTTAGATAAGGTGGGGATGTATTTAGTTCATATATATATATAAATATATATATATTAGAATTTATATACATCTAAAATTATATATAAATAGGGTGTAAAATAGTTTTATTTTTACGTTAACTAGTAAAGTGCAAATTTTGGGCATTTAAATGGCAAATCCCAAAAGTTAGGTGCGGGAAATGTCTAAAGCTACTGGGGTATCAATTGTTTCGGTTCATAACACATTAAAATTAAATAAGTTTCATCCGTATAAAATGCAGGTACATCGAACATTAAGTGAAGATGATCCTGATAGGAGAGTACAGTTTTTCGAAGAAATGATTGAATTATTGATTGTGAATCCATTGTTATTAGAATGTATGTTTTTCTGACGAGTGCACTTTGTTCTTAAGTGATTTTGTAAATAAACACAACTGTTGTTATTGGAGTGATATAATCCTATTATTTTTACTGACGGACACACACAATGGTCAGAAAAATTAAACGTTTGGGCAGGTATATTAGGTGACACGATTATTGGTCCGATATTATACTTTTATTGACGGAAATTTGACAGGGGAACAATACTTGGAAATGCTAGAAGAAGCTATTCATCCTCCTATAGTGCACGCCCTAGAAAATCAACTAGACAATCATGGAAATATGGGGCTTGATGAAGATCTTTTACATTTTCAGCAAGATGGAGCCCCCCCTTTACCATACACTACTCGTTCATCAATGGTTAGACAAGAGATTTAATGAACAATGGGACAAGAGGACCAATTATTGAGTGTCCCGCAGGGTCACCTGATTTAACGCTCGTTGATATTTTTTTATGGTGACATTAAAAGTCATCTATTTATAGGAATAAGCCAGCAAATATTGAAGCGTTAAAAATATAATAACAATGTCATGCAGAAGTATTACAAAAGCTCCCCTACGAAAAGTCAGAAGTGAATTCGAAAATTACAATATCATTGTTTAGCTCAAAATGTAAAGCATTTATAAAACCTCTTTTAAACTTAAAATTAATAAAAGTATTTTTCTCAATAATTATTTTACAAAATAATACACAATGTGAACAAACACATGTGTGCGAGCAGACAGCACACAAACAATTGTACCTTCCTGAGCTATGTTTGAATAGGCCAAATTCTAATGCCACGCCCGGTGCCGGTGAGAAACTTGTGAAACTCATTTCTCGTGGTGGCGTTTACTTTAAAAAGATTAACACCACCATTTTGAAAATGGCACAACTTGTTCTACAGGAATATGCAATATAAAATATGGAGTCTCATTAAAAAAAATCAAAATGGCCTTAACGTCACCTTAGCAACGCAACCCCATGTCAAACTAGCCTTATCATCAACATACTTCCCCCTCAGAACCAAACAAATTTTGTTTAAAATATTTTTTCTGCAATGCGTTGTTTTCAAGATATTTTGGTGAAAAGTTTTCAAATGAACACCTGGCATATACTATTATTTAATAGTTTTTAATAATTAAGTGTTCTGTCTTACGATTGATCTATTCATTTTGTCAGTGAACTTAGACCGCCAATCTTCTGCCTCCTCCTTGGGCTCCAAATTTTTCTTATTTACTTCAAGTCATGTAATATTTGAATCCTCCTTCTTCCTAAGCTCCTGTTTTACTCAACCTTTCCTTCTATGAATTCGTGGAGAAGACAGTTCTTCCTAAGTATGTTTACGATCCAGTTGGCTTTGTACCAAATAATCACATCCCAAATGATTCTGTTCTCACCCACTCTCCTTAGGACGTCTTCATTTGTCACCCTGTCTGTTCAATTAATCTTCTCAAGTCTTCTCAAGCACCACATTTCAAAGCTCTACAAGTGTTTCTTTTCCATCTTCCTAAAATTCCAAGTTTCTGCACATAGAGCGCCATGTTTCATATGTAGAAAATCATCAGTTTCATCTTCAATTAAAAACTAAACTTTCTGGCCAGCAGTAACCTCTTCTTGTTGAAAGCTTCCTTAGTCATGGTGATCCTCGACCTAATTTTATTGGTGCAGTAAGCATCCTTTGTCAGCAGACCTCCTAGGGACTTGAACTGCTCTGTTTTCCAACTCCAGGTTTCCAATTTTGATTTTCACTGCTCTTCATTTTTTAAATCACCTTCACTTTTGACTTTTCAATGTTGATCTTCATGCCATATATTATTCCTATTTCCACCAGCTGGCTTATTATATTCTTTATTTTTGGCCATCAATGCTAGATCATCTGCGTGTTTTATTGTCTTGATGACGCGTCCTTCTATTCTGAAATAGTCACGTCCTTCAAGGGCTTCTCTGACCAGCCACTCTCCATACACGTTGAATAAACTGGGTGTCAAACAACATTTCTGGCTCACTCCTCTTTCTATCTGTACGTTGTTGATCTCTCCAACATTCAACCGCAGCTTCACTCGCTGTCCCAGATACAGGTTTGCAATCAGCCTTTTGTCCCTCCAGTTGATGCAATTTTATTGAGTATTTTCATATTTTACTTTCACTAAACTCTATAAAACCCCTTTCTCCAGTCAATGAAACCCATGTAGACCTCCTCCTTGACTTCCGGCTCACATTCTCTGAAATTATTCTCAACATTCTGATGACATCTCTGGTTCCTTTTCCGAATCCATATTGTTCTTCTTCCATCACACTTTCTATATTTGTTCTAGTCACCTGTTGAATATTCTTGCCACGATATTCCCCAATGAGATATGAGGCTGATGGTCCTGATGTCACTGCATTTCTTGGCTTGTTTCTTCTTATTTAGAGCCACCATGGTTACGTCTAGAAAGTCCTTGGCCCATTCTCCTGTTTCGTAGGTCATATGTATAAGTTTTTTCAGAGCCATTAATCCATTGTTTCCCAGTTAATGGTTACGTGTTGGAGGTTTCTCTGATGGCTGGCAATACAGTATCCATTGACATGTTTTCATAAGAATTAATAATAGCCAAATAATTGGATGTTTTGCAATTAAATAAAAATATATTTTAAAAATTACAGCCAATATAATTGTTTAAACCACGAACTTAACTGGACTTTCACAATCGTTACCGTAATTGCAACTATAACACAACTTTGTGGACTGTATTATATTCAATTAACAGGATGAGAACTAGCAAACAAAACACACGAAACACTGCAATAAAATATAAAGATCTCGCCAACCATCTTAGATGTTGGTTTCTACTAGGCACAGTGCCTTTCATCCACAGTTGGTGGCCCACTCTTAGTTGTGGCGTTCAACACCAGGTATGCTCCATCAGCCTGACACTTTTGGAGCATATGAACATTACTGCCCGCCTTGATACACGTTGGCGTTTCAACACTATCCCACGTGAGTCGGTCAACTTAACCGCGGTGTATATTAAAATCATTGTGGCATTTTCAACATGAACGAACAGGACCAAAATATCAAGTTTAACCTATATACTAAAGATCATATCAAATTGAAACTTTCATGGGACCAAAATAAATATTCTTCCAGGAAAAAGTACCCCACTTTAAAATAAATAAAATACACTGTTAACGAAAGTAATTTGGAAATAAAAACAAAAGCTAAAACATCAAGTACTCTAGCAACAATACTTAATAGTTTAATAGTATACAATATATACAATTTGTCGAATATGTGCACGCTGGTGCTAAAATCGAAAGTAAAGGAAAATGCGGATCTAGGTAAGGCCAAGGATAGAAACGATATTCAATCCGCCGGGGGCTGTAGAAGAGACTACGCGGGGAAGGAAGCCCACGGAGAGGACTTTACCTAACCACACATCTACCAGCGACATCGTATGCAACCTTTATCTCTTTAAGGGTAGTGGGCACATTTTTACCACTGGCCATTTTACAGTACCAGTTTTGGTAGCCACGGTAGCCACTCAAACCACACCATCTCGTCCGGGTGTACTGACGAGACTAGACCTGTCGTCTTTTATGATGACGAGATCTCCGACGGCTAGATTAGCCGTTTGATTAGCCCATTTTGGGCGCTGTTGAAGGCCATCAAATATTCATTTCTCCATCTGAACCAGAATGTTTGCACGATATGCTGGACTAGTTTCCATCGTTCATGTAAGTTCAGAACTTTGTCCAGAAACTGAGGCTCTTGGATGGCAAACGGGGCTTTCATAATTAGAAAGTGTCCTGGTGTTAAAGCTTCAAAGTCATTCGGATCCAAGCTCATCGGAGTGAGAGGTCTATAATTGAGGGTGGCCTCAATCTGTCCTAGCACCGTTGTGAACCCCTCAAAAGTAAGGATTTTCTCTCTGATAGAAGCCGACAAGAGCTTCTTTGTTGATCTTATAGCAGCCTCCCAAACCCATCCCATGTGAGGGCTGGCCGATGGAATCAAGTGCCACTATATGCTCCCCTGACACATCTCTCGTCCTACCGCAGCATTGTGGTCTGCATGGGTGGCTAGTTCCTTCCATTTTCCTAGCACCCTTTTAGCGCCAACAAAATTGGTTCCCTGGTCACTAAACATATCATGCACTGATCCACGTCGAGCCAGAAACCGTCGAAAAGCAGCCAAGAATGCGTCCGTAGTTAATTCAGACGCAGATTCCAAGTAAAATGTACGAGTGGACATACACACAAAAAGGTAGATGTATGCCTATACTGTCTTAGCCTTTCAAATAGGCTCAACGTAATCGTATTTGGACCCCCGTAATATACCCCAGTTGTGTGGAATGCTTTCACTTCCTCCAATCTTGCCATGGGGAGCTCTCCCATCGATGGAGCTGTGGATAATAGACATGCCTTAAAGCACGGGATGCATCGGCCTACCCGTCTACGAACGGCATATCTGCCCGCCATGATTCAAAATTGCTTCCTGAGCATGTAATGGAGGTACTGTTGGTCGGGGTGTTGGTTTTTCTGGCGGGACTCATCAATGATTAGATTGGTAAGGTGGTGATTGCGAGGCATTAAGAGGGGGTGCTTTTGCACAAAGGGTAGATTGGAGTTTGAACAACCATCGACTCACCCGTAGGAAACCGTCATCGTCCACAAAGGGATTCAACCTGTCAATTTCCTTACGGCATGGCTTTCTTGGCTCCAATCGAGCCATTTCCTCGGAGAACTCCTCTCGTTGTACCAGTTTCATAAGACGAAGCATGGCGGCTGATAATTTCTCTGCAGTGAAGCGCTCTGGATTTGGCACTTTAGATCTTATTCTATCTAGCCATCGTAAAATAAGGGCGGTATCTCTCTTTAATGTTGTCAGTCTGGAGAAGAGATTCATCCATTGAGTAGGATTTTCATTGGCGTCTACTGTGACGTTTTACTTAACCATGCCTGTCCACTCCACCATAAGGAATGGTCCAGAAGTTCACTAGAGAATAAGCCCCTGCTGGCGCAGTCCACCGGAATAGTAGCTGTTGGGACGTGGCGAAATTGATCAAGCGATATCCACTCTTCTATCTGACTCACTCTGTTGGCAACAAACGTACTCCAACGATGAGGTGACGATTTTATCCAACTCAACGCTACACTAGAATCAGTCCATACAGTGACAGAATCAATGGCAACCTCTTTAGAAAGGACTTGACTGACATGTCTGAGGAGATTTGAAACCAGTACTGTGGCACAAAGCTCTAATTGGGGCAATGTTATCCTTTTAAATGGGGCTCCCTTAGCTCATGCAAACAGGAACCAAACCGTAACGTTCCCGTCCTCACCTTCACCCCTCAAATATAAAACCGCGTTCGGAACTGTCCGAGTAGCCAAGGAGCTGCAACCTTGCCTTTTCTTCAATTCACAGCCACCTTGGGATCTTAAGTTCTGCCAACAGAGGGAGCTCCTCCCGAAATCTGCACTACTTTTCCTGCACGTAAGCCGGTGCCGGAGAATCCCACTCAATTTCAGATTGCCACAGACGCTGGATCAGGTATTTACCAACAAAGATTACAGGGGCCAGATATCCCAAGGGGGCGTACAGCCGTGAACCCTATGCAAAAATGACACGTTTAGTCGCTTGTCTGGCTGCCAGCTGTACTTGGTGCAAAAAATGTTCGTGAAATTGATTCCAGAGAAATCCTAAAAATTTGTTGAGCTCTCCAGATCACTCATGAGAGAGAATATCTCCCTTGATATAGCACAGTACTCTGTGGGTAGTTCCGCCAGTAGTTCTTGCTGGTTACTAATCCATTTTCTTAACTGGAAGCCGGCCTTGCCTAGCATCATAATCAGTTCTTGCTGCAAGTGTTTTGCCATTGCTAGGGACTGATCGACGTCACCACATCATCCATGTGGTTTGCTGTCTGCAATGCAGCAGAAGCAGCCGGAAATGCCACTCCTTCATCCTCCACAAACTGATGGAGGGTATGCAATGCCAAAAAGGGAGCCGCTGAAACCCCATATGTCACAGTGGCCAGGGAGAATTCCCTTAAGGTGTCCTCTGGATCCTCTCTCCAAAATATTCTCTGGTATCGGTGGTGCTTCTTGCTGACAAGTATTTTGCGGTACATTTGCCTGATATCAGTAATAAGCACCACTTCATGTACACGAAATTTTAGCAATATATCCACCATTTCCTGCTGCAATGAGAGACCGCTATGCAAAACTTGATTTAGGGCAACACCTATTGTTGATTTCATCGATGCGTTGAAAACAACCCGAAATTTGGTTATCTCCCCCTCCTCACCTACCTAAGTAGGCAGTGGTGAGGAATTTAGTAGTTTTCTTCTCCTGGTGGAGCTGAAGCTGGTGGCATTTGCTCCTGTTGAAGGTAATCCCTCATAAAAGCCACATATTGCTGTTTTAAGGCTGGTGCTTTCTCTAGGCGCCTCTAAAGCAAAAAATCGCCTTAGAAAGCTTGTCGGGTGTCTCCCAGCTCCCTCCAATTACTTAGGATTGGCAGTTCAAATTTATATTGCCCTGACTAGCATCTCTTCGCCGTAGAGCAATAATGCTCCTCGCATTCCCTATCAGTGGGAGACAGTTGACTCACCTGTGGCAGTTCTTCTACCGACCAAAACTGGTGAAGCAGATATTCAAGGTTAGGTTCCATCACAGTCTAAAAGGTGTTCTATTCACTTGCCACTCCACGTGACTTTCCTAGTAGGCAGTAGCTCCAGATGATTTCAATGACGGATGGCGTTTTGTGAGGTCCATGTACCTTCCATCCTGTTACAATCAGAGGGAACCACTCAGCTCCTAGTAGTATATGTATCGGTTTTGCCCTGTCCCCCTCATCTGGAAGCTTTAAGCCAGAAAGTCATGATGAGAGTTGGCTTGGCATTTGTTGAGAGTGGTCAATAGAGTTCACTACCAGCGCATCTACTTCTAAAGTTAATGTCTTTGTAGGCTTAAATTCACGGTGAGCCACTGCCCTTGCTGTGTCTAAAGGTGTGTTTCCCAAACCAAACAATTGCACTGAATTCGCCTTACTCAGCCTTAGTCCAAGCTGCTGTACACAAGAGGATGTTATGAGGGACTCCTGGCTCACACAGTCTAAAAGAACACTTACCAGTTCATATCTACCACGAATGCTCATGATAGATGTTGTAACGGTCATAAGGAGTACCCATGGCCCTGTCGGAGCCACAGGAAAAGAGGACTCTACCGATGACACCTAACTTGAGCTTGAATCTTGCCATTCAGCTCTATCACTGCCACTGGCACTATTTTTCTTTATAGACTGTTGCAACCCATCGTATGAATTAGCAGACTCATCTTTAAGGTGTAACAACTTATGGTGGCGGCCATTACAGCGGAAGCATAAAAATTTGGCCGAACACGCCTTCGAAAAATGCCTTCTTGGCAAGAACAGCAAACATAAACTCCTATATTTTGCAATTCTAAACCGTAGTGATGGTTTCATGCCTTCAAATTCTTACATTGGGAGATTTTATGGTTGTTTTTACAAAGAACGCAACTTCCAGGGGACACATTGTTTGCATCCACAACAAATGCTGACCAACTATTTGGACATTCAGGCTTTCGTGGTTTGGCGACGTTCTTTGCCCCAGAGAGCGACGTGTTTAACCGATTCCCCAATTGGGCTGCCTCGAGTAACTCTGCCTCGTTTACTAGAAAATCCTGAAAGTTAGCCAAAGATAGCAGGGTCCCTTCCTTTAGTTTTCACTGCCAACCTTCCCCAAGCTCTGGGGTTAATCTTCCTCGTAGGATGAACAATATGGGGACCACCCAATTTTCCACAACATAGGCTAGTGGAAGAAAGGCAGCCAGATATTATTTTAATAGGGTGACAAATGAGCGGATAGAGCCAGCTTCTTTATTTATCTGCGGTAACTATAATATGGCTTGTAGATACAAGTAAGATAAAGGCTGCGGATCGTGGTAGCGGTCTTTTAATAGCTTCCAAGCCTGTGGATACGCAGTTGCCGACAGTTGTACCACCGAGACTATCAAATAACTGATTGAATGAATAATTGCTTCAAATATATCAGAAAAGGGTTGCCATTCCTACAATTTGCCACTAAATTGCTTTATAACCAGTTTAGGCAAGGTAATTCCTACAGGAGGAGATCCACCGGAAGCCGACCCTGCCTCAGGCTGGTTTGATGAGGCGGCCTGACTTACTCCTGGTGGGAATGCTACTGAAAAAATAGCTTGTACATTATAAAAACAAGATGCAAATTTTTTTATTTCAGCTTGATAATATCTTTGTATTTTAGGTATTTGCTTAGCGGCCAGTGCTACCAATTTGGTTATAATCTCGTTAAACTCAGTTGGAATCTGTTAAATGTGAGCAGTCATCACCTGCAATAAACATTTATCCTTATTATTACTAGGGTTTGATTCCACTCTTTGAGCCACCTCATCGGCTCTAATAATTTTAGCTATTAAGATTCACATTTAAAGGTATAATCCTTAAAGATGCCCATATTTGATTTAACTTCCTCGGATTATTAAGATAAACTGACAAGCATACGCTAATAAGTAGGCGATAATAAGAGAGGAACCTACGGCAGTTCTAATTTGCCAACAACACTTAAACATCAAAGTAGTTAATGGTCCACTAACTGTAAGTAGCTCCCAACACTCCAATAATTGAATATTTTAAGCGTATAAGACTAAAATACCGCTACAAAGATGTTTCCCACACACATTTTCAGCTACGAAAATAAATAAATTTAATCAATATACCATTCACACCTAAAATGCAACTATCAACAAACCAAACAATATTACTAAAAGAATACCTAGTCAATGGGACAAAGTTAATACACAATTAACATAAGATAAATTATCCCCGAATAAAAATAAGTTTAACGAATCTAAACTAGCAAGATATCTTAGTAAAATAATGTTAATTATTATGTTCTTATAACATATTAGTAGCTATTAAGCACCCCATTCAAAACAAAAAAGTGTAACCAACATTTCAACAACAACCAACTGAGCTCACAATGTTAAACAAAATCCAGCTTTATTACTTTAAGGTGCTAGGATCTAGCCAACCCTGAACGACCTAGAAACTTTTGAGTATTAAGAATTCAGACAAATCATTGGCCTATCTGAATTTACAAACAACCAAAATCTCTCATTGACGACTATTAACTAAACGAACAATATAGTAAACAGGCTAAAGAGAAAATTGAAACAATTCACCACCTTTATGCCACAATGACTACGATAACATACAGTGCAAACTTCTACTCACGTTACGAGACGTACTAAACCGGTAACGGCGGACAAAGAATGTTGAAACCACGGACTTAACTGGACCTTCAGAATCGTTACCGTGATTGCAACGATAGCAAAACTTTGTGGACTGTATTATTTTCTATTAACAGGATGCGAACTAGCAAACAAAACACCACGAAAGACTGCAATAAAATATAACGATCTCGCCAACCATCTTACCTGTTGGTCTCTACTAGGGACAGTGACTTTCACAGGAGTGGGAGTCTCAACCCTCCACAGTTGGCGGTCCACTCTTAGTTGTGGCGTTCAACACCAGATGCGCTCTTTCTGCCTGACACTCTTGGAGTGTATGAACAGTAAGCATGTTCAATAAATGGTGTTATATAATTTATTTTTCAATTGCTATTGAGAGCCAAACATTCAAAATAAAAATATTATATTATATTTGAGAAATGGGAGAGAAGTCAACAAGATCCAAGTATTTGTTTTGTAATTAATCACTGGAACGAAATCTGATGATGCATTCTATGAATAGCTTGACCTACAGAATTTCTTGTAAACTCATCTACTGCTTTAGCTGAAACTACATGGATTGGTTTTCTGATTATTTTCCTTCCAGGAGTCTTATCTTCATCAATGTACAGTACCTTTCACAATAACCGAAACCAATATTTAGCCACGCGCCTAATTGACCAAGCATGACCATTGACGAAAAATAAAATTAACCTTTGAAATGATTTGTAGAATAAAAGTTTGGTAGGGTTGGTAAGCTAGTGGGAGAGGGGGGAAGGTGAGCAAAAGCCTGTACCAGTATAGGTAATACACTTTTTTCACCCTCATTATTCTCACAAAGAAAGGGAGAATAAAATAATTACTAAAATTATAATGAACTTAGGTAGGCCTATTTGAGAACTTTGTTATTTATTTTTTCAACATCTAGCCAACTGGCTAAAATTTTCATAAAAAAATGTGGTTTTACTCGTGATACTATACATTTTAAAATATATGTCATCTTTTCCTACTACCATTATATTGTTTATTTGAGTATTAACCTACTACCGCTTCAGTGACTGCACGGCTTAAGGCGCTACTCTCGCAAAAGACTAACTGCCAATGACGGGGATATTGGGGCTGAATCCCAGACATGTGGACTGAGAGTGGTTTTACCTAAATGGTTTTCCACTATACTCCCATGAAAATGCGGGTGCACCTCCGTTTAATTCAACCTTCCCTATCCCTAACACATTAGAGTAATTAGTGCATAGACGTATAGCCCGAACGGGTACTAAGACACGGTGAAAAAAAAATCCAACCTACTGTTTGAAATTTTTATTTAGACATGCATTAAAGGTTAGATTAAATTATTAGTAGGTACCATGATAATAAAATATTATTAGTATATTGGATCGTGATCCTTTTTATTATTTTAAGCTATCCCAAACCATCATAATCTAACCTTTCAAGCATAAATAACACGTGATTTGTGTTTATATTGTAATTGTTAATTATAAATAATTTTTAAAATTTATTATTTTAGTTTAATTAGGTTCTCCTTATCCTTTTGACTGGGATGACGCTGTTAAATAGTTTATTATTTCCTAATATATATATATATATATATTATATTTATATACATCATAAATATATATATACACACATAAAGTGACTTATGTGTAGTTGTTTTTGCACACCATCACCTTGAGTTCAATATGTCAACAGATGCTGTTGGGTAATTGTCTTATTACAACAAACATACTATCCAACAAAAATATGTGAGTAATAGTGCTGTTTGGTAATGTTTGAAATGACCATTCTTTTGTATTTTTAAAATCATATAATTCAATTCCTTCTAGTAAGTAAATGCTTTTTGGTTTTTGTATTTTAAGTGATTTTCAAGTAGTTTATAGCGGTTTATGGTGTTTCCATCGTAATGTACACAATATATTTTATCAGAACTTGCATGAGGTGTGTGAAGATAAGTGTATGGATAAATGTCCGTAATGCAATCTCTTGGATGAGACTTCTTTTTCCTCCTTCTTCTTCTCAGCCATTTTCAACATCTTTATTATCTGTTCCGTGATCGGTCACGGTATCAGACTCGTTTAGTGTATTTCGTAACTGTTTGTATTTAATTTTAATGACCTTACTCGCTTTGATGATATCTTCTGCAAACTTCGTCAACATGATGTAGATTGTGAATGCGAATGCCTCATATAAATAATGAACCCAGTATTATATCTAAACATACTTAGCCCCTAGCTATACGTGTAATGGTGGTGATGAGGTTTACAATCTCTCCAACATTAAAAATAAGGAGTCACCCTTCGATACCTCGAAATGTACTGGTCTAATAGGTTTAAGATTTAATAAACAACTAACTGTTTTCAATTTCATAACCATAAACGACCTTGTTTTTCTTAAACCTATAACCAGGTTCCAATATTAAAGCCATTCCGAATTATCTCGTATTATTCCTGATAGGTTTAGATTATAAGTCGTTTTAGACTAAACCATAATAGTAAATCTGGTGCCTTCATAGGCTTTAGACGCTACATCCGAAAGTAATATGGGTAAAGCAATGTTTCATAAGATAAGGCCTTTTCCATCTTAATACCGACTGTCCCCCGTCATTTTGCCGTCATGAATCCTCTTATCATCTTGTCGTGCAGGTCAGCGTAAATGGTCTGCTGCTGTATGGTGAAAGGATCCTCTATCTTGAGAAGCTTAAGGCTGTTTTGTATTGTTGAGTCAGTCTTTCAGCTGACTGGATAGTTTTTGTAGCTCCTTTATTCACTTCTTGCTGCTCCTTTCAAAGTTAGCATACAGAGTTCAATCTTTCTCCAAATTGTATATAAACGAGTCTACCTGCCCTTTGATATTATCTTTGGTAGTATTAAGAGCGTGTTTCTCTTTGTTATTGTGTTTCGTATCCATCCTATTGGTGTAATAATACTTGTTACAATCATATATTTATGCGATGGGAGCTTTCGTTATGATGATCCTTCTATAATCTGCATCTGAAATATTCTCTTGGACTTTTAGAGCTAGATTCTCTCCCAAATCCTCACTACCTGATTTAAACTTCTATAGACTATGTATGAATTTAGAAATGGACGACACAATGTATAATCGCTTACTGAGACCATGTGCACATTAATTGTTCATGATAAAGGTATCGAACTCACATAGATATCGACCCTTTTTATATCGTGATCTTTGCTTAAGAACAGAGTATGGAAAAACCACGCTCTCATTTCATGGCTACCAAATGTAGCCTACAACCACCTCCCAAAACCACTCAAAAACATCAAAAATCCACATATTTTTAAAAAGAAACTTAAATATGTTTTAATTAAATCAATAGCTGCATGGTACTCTCTTGTCTTCAATTAATATTTTCTATACTTACTATAAATAATATTAATATCAGATTAATTATAATATATTTCAAGAACAAAATATTCAAATAGATTAATTGACTCAATAAATATCAAAAGCTACTTTATTTTCTAAATGTATATATATATATACAACTTAATTTTTTTAAATACATCAATATTCTACAAACAAACCAATAATTCCTATAAAATTGGTCACTATAACATTATTGAATTATTTAATATATTACTGCCTGAAAATTTAATAAATGCACATTTACTTTTTTCTTATTAGCATCTATTACAATAAAATGTCCTAAAATACCCAACAGTATTGTATTGTAACTATTTCAATGTGCTATCACCGTCCGCCATTAAATTAAATTGTTAAATTAAATTTGTAAGAGCTTCTATCTAGGAGATCAGATATTTGGATTGTTAACTTATAAATAATTACTTTGTAACATTGATATTAATATTGTAAAGTATTGTATTGTAAACTTAAATTGTAATTGTAAAACATTTATAAAATAAAACTATTAAATAAAGAAAATTGAACTTTTTTTTCCAACATAGCTAGCACATCTCCTTAAACTTTTGTAAGGTCATGTCGGTGCACATGATATTCATAGACATGTTTCAAATTGGTATCAGCCATCCTAAAAAGGATGAGAAGTTGAGCGTTTTTCTCAATATATATTTATGTAGCTTAGGGTATTTTTAAAATAGATATAAACAACATATAGCCCTATGTCTACCCATATATAAATAAGCCTGTACGTTATAATATTTATCACAAATGAGCTCCTCCAAAATCAAAACGTAGTGGGGGCTGACTCTCACGGTGGAACGATCTTCTCGTTGTCCGAGCAAGGGAAATAACACCAAAACCATTTGGGATAATGGCTGACACTTGGACTAATACAACTATTTAGAGTGGATCTACACGTTCTTGAGTTGTATTCCTTTGGATTCTTCGAACAGACTGATCATAGTATTTGTTTTACCCCAAATTGAAGGTCTCCAGATGATACAACCGAAAAAATAGGATAATAATGTATTGAGCCTATAAGGCTATCTTCATGATCGGTATCACGAATGGGTGATGAATCAGACTGTTTCACGAGTCGCGTACTGACTAACAAGACTATATAAATAAAAATTAATACATATCATGAAGTGAAGAAAGAGATCACCAATTAGGTACTGTTCGAAGCACATATACCAGGCTACCAGCATAGCTAATACGGTACCCAGTTGGTAAAACGTTAGAAACAAGGTGATCCTGGTGTGAAAGAGCTAGACCGATCCTGTTAAGTGCGCGATATAGCCTACTACAAGGTGAAATATCAGCCCAGTCGTCATACTGAAAATCGTGAGCTTATCAAGAAATCTTGGAAAAGAGTACGCGCACCCATTTCGAAGTTGAGTAAGAAAGCAACTGTTGGGCTGTAGCGAATATGAGAAAGCGAAAGTCAAGATCGGATATGGCCTTACCAAAGAACGTCTCTTAAACGCAAGACAAATTAACGACTACTACTATTACTACTACTCGTCAGAAGAAGAAGAGATGTAGATTCTTACCTATACTCCCTTTGATTGCGGCAATAGGACCTTTTGCATGAGGTGCGGCAGGAATTACTTTATATCCCTGTGAGGCATGGATTAACGAAATTGGTATTATTAATCTCGATAGGAATTGCGGTAAATAGACCCATTGGGTAGCGTATAATAAAGGAGGTCCAGCGGATTATTTTGATTGTTTCTAAGATATAAGACCACCGATAGAACTTGTAAGATATCTCGGTGGAATACCCATCATGTATAATCATATACGGTATCAAGTGCGGTACGGTACGGTATTACATTTTTCTGTGATCATCTATGTCTAGCTTTCCATAAATACCCGTGATAACGATAGAACACGTTAAACAAAGCTATGACGCTTACATTGATGGGTCAGAACTCAAATCTGACCAAGAAATATTTTTCCTCTTATCCTACTAGATGAGGAGAGTTAACAAGAGGAATGGCTTATTTGAATGATCAATCTGGCAACGTGTAATTTCATTTATAATAGAGAGGAGCGTAGTAAAAAATTGTCTTGCGATGAGAAAGATTTTATCGTTACTCCATTCACTTACGTGTTGGAAACTTTGGATCGATATTTACGAAGAGTAGTTAAGAGTCTTGTGAAACTCTTGATCATTGGTGATAGGATCACCCTCAAGAGCTACATCATTTCCAATCGAGATATCGACTTTACTCGACCTGGCACGTTTACATCTCAAGTAGGTTTCTAGGCCATCCTTTTTCCCATAGGGAAAACTTACATCTCGACCTATAATTTTAATATTCTGCACGTAAGTGTGATCCGTCTGGAGTGCAGTCTTGCTAGTGTGGCTTACGTAAACTGAGAACCGAGTCATACCCTACACAAGTTCAGCATGACCGTCCCTCCAGGCTATAAGATTGTGGAAGCACCTAATAATATAACTTCTGGTAATGATGCGAGTCATAGAGTCTATCTCGGTTCGACTAGTTGGCGAACGAAGAGAAACATCTATCTTTAAGAACGAGACTTTATCGTTACGACTACATCTGAAACGATGTGACAAGTAATAAACAAAACGAAATGAAGCCCTATTCCTTGATACATTGATCTCTGAAAGCGTTAACACCTATTACTAAACTATATTTAAGATGCTTAGCCTACTCTCCACAAAATGGATGGAGATATATTGGCCATCGGAAAGCCGGCTACATTCGATACTGCTCTAAGAAGTTTTCAGTATCATTCCTACTCTTCGTATATCCCCGGAACTTTAAATAATGGAAATGAGCTCAGAAAATCTTTCCAGCAAGAAGGATTATACACCGTAACACATCGTTCACTTGTACTGATCAAAGGAAGATTGCTGCTAGATATGGGGGATGTCAGCAGTACTTCGAGTAGCGTCAACAACAGTATGCTTCATATTTTCTCTAGAATCGCCCACAAGATCAACGTAGTTGAGATCAATCAATAGAGAAATGTAGGTATATTGACTCAGATAAAGAATTATATTTCCACGCTGAAAGGTGAGAAAGCGTACGTTAAAAACATAAATCAAAACTCTATGGAGTACACGTACATGTAGCGACAGGTATGTTTTTACTTATTCATCACTTTAAGTGTCATACTACGATTTGCGGAAATTTTCCCGCAAACTGCTCAACGCTAATCAAGAGTCCGATCGATGATTGACAGTAACACGTTTCTATTAGAAAACGCTGAGACACCTTCCAGGATTGAACTAAGTAATAGCTCTAGGCTAATGCCTCACCCAAATATGCTAGACTTCATCAAGAGCAGGTGAGCTATTGAGCCATTTTGTACGTTGGAATTTTATGAGTATCCGAAAGTGGCAACCTCCACGCAAAACGACTGGGCTGTGAAAACTTCGACCGTGTTTAAAAAATCGCGTTACATTATTTTTGCTCTTAAGACCGGCTGCAACAATACGGCAGCTACGTAAAGAAGCAAATTTGATCACTGTAATCTACGCTAGGCTATACTTTATTTGAATTTAGTCACATACCCCCATAAATCCATAAATATATAAAATTAGATTTTAGCCAAGATTCCTTTTCCAAATTGTACGAAGGCTGTGCCAATATTCAGACTTCGTACTAAGGAATGACCTAATTTTGATCCTAGTCAAATAAAATCTGTGGCACCTATTGTCATGTTTCACACGAGTCAACAGAAATATATTCTCAAATAAGGTATAGTAAAATATCGTCCAACGTTCTGTTGGATAAAGTATCACCGCAAACACTAAATCCCTCTGCTTAATCATGCACGGTAGAGTGGTTTGCTAAAATCTGTCTAATAGTGACATCATCAAGATGGCATCAAATATACATGAGGAACGTCTCGACGACGTATATTTTGCTGATCGACGTGCAAATGTAGTAGTACTAGGCAGGGTATACACTTCACGAGAGGGGAAATAAAAAGGAAAGTAGGAGAGAGGTAACGGTACTAGAGGTGTGTAAATAGCGGAAAGTGGCGTACATATAGTGAGTAGACGCCCTTGAGAGTTCAATTTAGTCCGTGACAAACAATTTTATGACCATGGCGCTTAGGTTGTCGCGATAGAGAAAATTAAAATGAAAGTAGGGGCGGGGGAATGATACTAAATGTGTGTAAATAATAATTGTAAGTGACGTATTTAGAGTAACGTTCAATCTACGTCCGTGACTAATGGTATTTGTGACCGTGGTGTTAGTATTAATTACCTTTTCGTTTACAAACATGTGTGTGTGTGTGTGTGTGTGTGTATGTGTGATGCCATAAGATGAACAGTGATGTGTCCCGAAAGTCCTTGACGATATTTTTTAAGGGCATTGATGAACGTCCTATAGAGGCCACCATGTATTTAAGACATATTAAAAAATTAATAAAAATAAAACATATCGTGGTTCAATCATCGTACTCTTATAGTGACGATTTTTTTGGGGGGAGGGGGGGTTCGATGACCTAGTATTTATAGTTTTGTGACTATACTGATTATACTTTTGACACAACGAATATGTTTTTATTGTTTTAAATGATCTTGGGGGCTCTATCGACGTATTTCTGTATATTTAACAAAAAAAAATTGTTTATTGACGTTGACGACCAAAGGAGACGTCCTTTTATGACGCAATTTGTTTTTAATATTGTTTTGTATGTCATTAAAGACCTTGGGGGTTTGATCAACTACATTCCGTGTGTATTTATATTTGACACCACAAAAAATCTTGTTTTAAAATGTCCTTTTACTGCCTTTTGGACCCGATTAAAGAGGTAAAAACTTTTTTTTTAATATATTTTGTTCTAATGAAGATTAAGAAATGACAAGCACTATATATTTATATGATTATGTCATTCAAATAAGAGTTTAATATTAGGAGAAATGAAAGATGAATACAAAACGTTCTCATTTATTATTATTATTATTATTATTATATTATTATTATTGTTATTATTATTATTATTATTATTATTATTATTATTATTATTATTATTATTATTACTATACATAGAAATACCAAGATGGTTGAACAGTGATAGACAGTCAAACCATGGGATAAGATTCAGGGCTCGACAAATGACTTGTTAGTCAGAACATTGTCTATCAATACAGAAACACCTGGATGGTTAAGATATTTGACATGACGTGTAGTGTATGTTTCAAGAATGTATAATGTTTTTAATTCATCTTTCGATAAGTTTATCTGGATGTTTATATCATTCAGGCACAATTTCCACACGCCGAATAGTTTTATCTCACGTGATTAAAATTTTAACCTACCTCAGCTTAATGGAATTATCTTTCCCGACCTCCTCGTAAGAGAGTGCATAGCTTTTAGGAAATATATGATGCAGACAGACAGCTAGAGACACACAGACAGCATCGCAAAAACACTTTTTGAGTTCATTGGGTCATGAAACGTTGATATCTATAAAAATCACAAACTCTATTTTTTGACAATAACAATACTCTCTTTACTGGAGGGGTGGCGTCAAAGTAGAAATATACTAAATGACAAAAGCATATTCTCTACCATGTAGCATAAAAGTTTATATATATATATATATATATATATATATATAAATTACCCGAATTTTGAGGGGATGGGAGGGGCCCGAGTTCCCCCCTTAGGTTATGTACCTGTAATAGATATTTTAAATTATAAACAGATTTATTTTGCTATGAATGATAAATAATGAACTTACCTAGAACCAACAATAAACAGTTTCTTCCCCGTGTTCCAATTTCTTTTCTTTCGCCTGGCTGTGAAGTTTAACTTTGCTTTCTTCCCTTGTCTGTAATCCACATGTTTTTTCTGTTGTTCTATGGTGATATTAGCTTTCGTTTATATATTTTATTACTTTAAGAAATAGCTGACATGCTAGGTAAGCATATCATTCATGTGTTATTGAAATATTAAAAAAATAAACGGTTGTAAAGTGTATAACAGACATACAATATTACACTCGCTGAGATTTGTCAAACTATTGATAGAAAGAGTTTGATTGTTTTTCAATATTACGCGCGCCCACCAAAAGATTCTACAGCAAGTTTTGAACCAGTCAAACAATTGGTAGAGGAAGGGGCAGGAAGAATCGAAAGAAAGATTAACCTGGCTCGTGCACCACCCTGTCTGTCATCTCACATCCCACTTCATTGAAAGATTCAACGGTCATTTGGCTGTACGATAGCGCTACTGCACAGGGAAGATATTGCCAGCAGCTGCCACATCGCAGGAAAATACAAATACCAAAATAATTTATGTTGTGACCCCCTTGTTAAGTTACTCCATTCGATTTACAAAGAACCATTCTACACCGCTATACCAGTAAATGTTTTATTTATGGGAATTTGGATCTTCACGAGCAATCAAAACATGCCCCTTTATTTTAACTTTTCAAAGTGGACAAATTTAACTTTAAAACTATTTTTAGATGTCTACATATACCTATATAGAGATGTAAAAGATAGTTTTGTGTTCCTATCAGTGAAGACCAAACTTGCTTACTATTAACGGTTTTATCAATATTTGACTTAAGCGTGACGTCTGATTGGCCCTATCTTAGCTGGTTAGCAAGCACCCTTAAATACCTCAAATAAATAAATGAAATACTATTGATAAACCCCAAAAGGGTAGTAAGACGCGGTTCTAAATAATAATAGTAATAATAATAATAATAATAATGATAACCGTATGGTTTTAATAGTTTAAATAATTTTGATTTTTTGGGAGGCATTTTGAATTTTAGTTTAAAGATTAATAATTTCCACCTCATATTTTTGTAGGCCCTGTTGCTGTTTTATCAATTGTACTGTTTCTGTATCAGGAAGATATGGAATTGTTCACGCTGCGTGCAAGACAGTGCCATTTCAAACTTAGTAGGTATGTATTTGAATTATATAAACTGGCGTTTACAATTTTTGCCCACTATTTGGAGATTTTAGGCATAAACTTGCATCTATAACGTCTCCGTTATTAAATAAGTCCATTGGAGATGACTTTTAAACTTTCTGTTATAAAAATAAATCCACATTTCACTCAAATATTTACATTAATAAAATCTTCATAATAACTTCTATAGAAAAGTCGCTTTGAGCAAGAATCTCTTAAAAGTAGTTTAGCGTTGATACGGTTATATTAAGTAAAAATGATATAAACCATTTATTGAACTACGATATTGGTTTATATAAATAGTTAGACTGCTGTTTTGAATTATTAGAAAAATAATTAATAACTTTTCATTGTACGATTTTAAAGTCCTCCAGATCTTCCCCATCCTTTTCATATTGATTTGAAAGGATGAATGTTTTTGAATACATAAAAAGGGCAAAATTCTTTTAATTAAAACCAACATAATATAAGTTTTTATTCAGGAGCATTCTGATATTGGTGTACAAACGAGGCACTTTTTTCATACGTCATTGTTATTTAAATTTAATAATAAGAATAGCAAATGTCAAATTTTCAGTATCGTCCATGTTTTTAGAAATACTTTAACACCATCTCCCATAACTTGTGCTATCTACTAACGCTTAACTAACCGTATTTATTTTCTAAAGATACTCTAAAGTTATAACTGGATGTTTTATTCTAAATTACTTTAGGCCTACTGAATTTAAGCCAACGGACTTTAGGCCAACTGGCTTTGCTACGTGTCATCTGCTGGTGACAGATCAGGTACACCTTTCCCGAGTGAGCCACCAAACACAGATTCCGAGACACAGCGTTAGATAGTGTTTCCATGAGTTTGAACTACCATAATCAAGAAATTATAGTCTTTATTTTAAGAGTGATTGGAATAAGACCCTCAAACATCATTTTATGTATATTTTATGGGTTGTATTGTTTCTCTGTGTCAACAGGTAATTTAAGATATAATCAGTGTATGTGTTCACTGTTTATTTTATGTAATTTGTGTACTTCGCTAAGATCTTGTATATAATCGCCTAAATTATTGTAAATTGATCATATTTTAAAAAGAAAAGGTGAAGGACGATAAGTCATAGTCATAATTATAACTAAAGCAAAATAGAAATAATTTACAAGATCAAAGTTTTTTTAGACCTCTGAGGCAGCACCCTTTTCTGGCTGCCTCTAACGCTCCATCGCAAGAATCTCCATGACTCCATGACAACTTCCGAGGGTAGAGGAAGGAGGGGTGGAAAGAAGAACGTGAAGACCATGGATGTCGGATACATGACATCATCCAACACCCTCAACCCAGCTCCTCCCATTACCTCTACCTGCCCACGTCCTCAGTAGACCCGGTCCTCCCTCTATGCCTCCAGCCACATCTCAGACCCTTAACAATTTCCATCCACTTCATCCAGTGGGAATATCTAACCTGGAACTTTGTGGAGATCCTCAAGAAAGACACCTCTGAAGACGAAGACACTCCCTCCCCCTCAAATATCTTCATACACAGTGACATAGCCCATCCCGTCCCTGTACATTCAACCACGGCTACTTAAAAATCTCATTAACTTCTTCACACTCCACTCCAACCATAATATCTCATACCCAACCCACTAATGGTATAAACACCACTACCTCCACAAACAACATTTACCGACAAACATTATTTTCCCTTTCTCTTTAACAGGAGTGTTCCATCCAGCCCCACTCCCCATTTGTAGATAACAAGATGGCGGCCCAACTTGGGGAATTTACTGAGTATCCAAATTTCAGGAGAAGAGCGACAGGAGTTCCTAGCTAACCCACTTACCCAAACAAAACAACAAACCATTTTCGAAATTAAAACAAACCAGATGGCACCCATTGTCTCTAACGCCACACTACCCAGCTTTCACGCCACAACTCCCATTCTCTCACGCCACACTCCCCAGCTCTAACGTCTCACCCACCAGTCACTGTGCCAAAGCTTTTAATCAATCGAAGACGAAACATCATCATCAAGATGTCTAGAAGACGGACCAGGCTATAGTGTGGACATCCAGAATGCCCCACCCGTGGAGTGCAATTCATCCAATGCGGCAATTGAAATGACTGGTTTTATTTTTATTGTATTGAATGGGAAGACACTAAAAAGGACACCAGTGGACTACAATATCTGTGCATAGCCTGCCTAGAAACAAACATGAAATAACAAGAAGAACTAAAGGAGTCAAAAGAAATTTTAGCAGCCTTTACAGCTCTTAGAAGAGAATAGTCTCCTCAAACGATATAGCCCACCTACCTTCTCTGTAAATGACCATGAGAACCCTTCCTGCAGAAGTGTGAAGTAACTCTCAAGAACCAAGGGAAGCCTAGGGAACCATGGCCAAACATAGTGAAGTAAGAACTCATCCAAGATGCGAAAAAACTGTTGGAAATTATGTTTGAACTAATGCAAAACATTGGAAGAGATGTGCAACAGACTCAAGGAGAGATTCGATTTGCAACACCTGAGAGTGAAACAACAGGACAAATTATATGGAGTGGCTCAAACCAAAGACGAACCAGTGGACCAATTTATCCTGAAAAAGAACCAGCTATACAAAATATTCTTCTCTGATAACACTGAGGAACAAATAATTTCTCTCAGCAGAGAAAACCTGCATCCTACCCTGATACCTTTTCTTGCCTCAATACCCTCCACTTCTTTAAATCAACTCATAGGGAAAATCCAGGCCATCCTGCAAGGCTGTTTCCCAACTCCCCGTCAAATAATTTCAAACTAAAAAACCAAACATTCCATGAATACATGTACCCCAATCAGTAATGCTAATTTTATTCTGAACGACACTACCATTGAGAGTGCCCAATGCTAGGAAAGAGAAGAAACGAAAGAGCCAGAGAAGAACTGATGACAAAGAACTTCAAATGAAACTAACAGAGGGGACGAGAACAGAGCCAATCACACTCTTATAGAAAGAGGCCATTTTAGGAATGCAACCTCAGATGGTGTTAACAAGGATCCAAATAGATACTAGTTTTGGCTCCTTCACCATGGTTATCGACACTGGTGCCTTCACCAATTTTATAAAAACTTCCATTCTAGATATGCAAAAACCAAGCAACATATAAACCTCAGTCTTATGAATATACGACTAGCCAAGAAGTATACTGAGATCTACATCACAGGGAGTTGCACCATCAGCATCAACTTAGGAATATTGCATGACGAATTAAGGTGTCTCGTAATGGGAGAACTCTCAGAATACCTACTACTTGATCGCCACTGGCTCGTAATGAAAGAGCAAGATCTATAATATCAAAGTTCATGATTATTATTCGTAAAGACAATTAGAAATCAGACCTACTGGGTGGAAAAATACCAGCCTACAAGCAGACCTTTCAACGCAGAGTAAGTCAAACATGGGTTTGGAAAAGAACTAAGCCCCAGCCATATACAGATCCTCGAAAAACACCACAAAAACTTCGACAGACATACCCCGAATAACGTGATAAACTGTACTCTCCACATTATCAAGATTAAAACTCAATGCTCAGTAATTTGACCTCAATATAGGTACTACACACATGAAAGATAAATCATTCAGCAAAAATACTAAGAAATGATTAAAAACGATGTAATATAATACCCCACGTCCAACTAGTGAAGCCCCATCGTGATTGTAGAAAAACCAGGCAATAAACCCAGATTCTGTTTGGACTATCGATTACTGAACGCTATAACCGAATAAAAACACTGCCCCGAATAAACATACCACAAATCTTAAAGTAAATAGGACTTGCGAAAGTGTTTATCCCACTAGACCTTAAGACTTGATAAGGGCAAACAACGACGGAGCCAGTTTCAAAACATCTGACAGAATTTCATACTCCAGAAGCACAGCCGATCAGTTCTGAGTCGTGCCTTTATGGGTGAAGGGATCTCCCGGGACCTTTCAGATTATGATGAGCAAAAGTGCTTGACGAATACCAAGGAAAATGGTGGTCTGCCTACTTGGATGGCATCATAATATTCTTCAACAGCTACGAAGAGCACTTGGAACACCTGAACACAAACTTCGAGAGATTCAAGATATACAAACTCACAGTGTCCTTGGACAAATGTGAATTCGGGAAAGATTGCTTAAATATCCTGGACATATCATCACCTCAATGGGAAATCAGCCACACCCTAGACGGATACTTGCAATTCAAGATTTTCCTCATTCAAAGAACAAAATACAACTACAAAATTCTTAGTAACATATAACTGAATGAGGGAATTTATCCCTAAGATCTCAGAAGTCATCGGGCCGCTGACTTCCCGAATGGGGAAAAAGCAAAGATGGAAATGGGAAAACATAGAAGAAGAAGCGATCAAGCAACCCAAGAAAGTTTTCCAGAATATACAGCCTCTCCACTGCCCTGACCCTAGTCTCACCTTTTATAATACAGACATATGATAGTGGCAAATATTCCAAGAAAAGCAGGGGGGAAATAAGGGTGATTTCCTAGGCAAGCGCAAGGCTATCACCCGAGGAGAAGAGATACCACTGTAAAGAGCAAGAATAATTTTCCATCGTATGGGCCATAAGGCGATATTATAACTGCCTAGACCAACCCTCCACGCTCAGGTCTAACGCAAAATGTTTGACCTGGCTAAATTCTATGAATGATGAAAAATCCAAGTTTAGGTGGTGGTCAATCTTATTGCAAGAATATTCATTCCCTTCAAAACAACTACTTGGGAAGGAGAACGAAATCCCTGTCGTCCTATCACGATCACCAAGAGAAGAACCCACGGACGTGAAGTAAGCTCATGAAGAGAGAGAATGACCCCTCCCAATCTAAGGACGAGATCCAAAGAACTTCCAGATCTCCTCCAACTCCCCATCCTTCAAACCCTTCCGGAAAAGACATTTCTGGAACAGCAAGGAGATCAAGGTATCCAGAACACCATATAAGACCTACACGAGATACAAATCATGCCGCCTGATAAGAGGTCCCGACGAGAGAACCGGTGATGCCAGTGGTACAAGCTACAAGGGTATCACTTGCTCTACCAAGACCACTCAAAGAACCTCTAGAGAATTGTCCCAGAGGAATGAAGAAGTTGATAATGCATCATTTCCATGACCATTACACGCGGGCTACACCAGGGAATAATAAAAGCTTACAAGAAATAAAAGAAAATATGCCTGGATTGGACTAGGAAGAACATTCAGGGGATATGGGAGTTACTGCCACTTCTGTGCCACTGTTAAACCAGCTGGAAGAACACAGAACACTCCGTTCCAGGCCCACAATCCCACAGACCCATGGAAGGAGATAGCCGTCTAATTTATATGGCCATACCCACGAACGATCCAGGGGAATAATTTGATTATAGGTGATAGGTATTCCTCCGAAATATCGAACAAGTTCGAGTGGCGGCCTTAGATCACCGAAACTATCGAAGTAATCCGCCCACTCGCCGTTTTTCTTATACGCCACCCAATGTGTACCCTTACCACTATCATTATCAAGATTGATGATGCCGCTCTCTATCCTTCAAGGGGAGCTGCTAGGTAAGGCATCCCTCGCAAATACTCCCCTAAAGAAGGGGATTTTTAACTTGCTAGCGTACTTGCGCAGGTCCGTTTTAGTAAGGGCACGTTTAGGTAGTCATTTTTTTCGGGTAAGGTTGTAGATACATCCCTTTCCCCATGGCGATAGCCTCGAGCGTACGA
>CABFWO010003701.1:1611-60161 GCA_902155825.1 Timema genevievae
TTTTTTTTTTTTTTTTGTGGTTCATTACTGTTTTTCCAGGACTGTAATAGTTTATAATGACTTCATAAAACTTGATGATTTTTTCATAGAAATCGTCCTGATTAATTTCACCATTTGATAGTAGCTTATACTTAATTGCTGTTTGTCAAAAATGGTACACATTTATGTTGAAATCTTTCTTTAAGTTTATCTTCCAATTCAGAATATGTCATTAACACCTCTGTTACATTTATAGATTTTGACTCTACTTGCTTGATTACAGTTTTAAATCATTGTAAACATCCATATAAAACAGAAGCTACCTTAATTTACTGGATTTTCAAAAAATTCCTGGAAAATCTTTGGGCAGTGTTTGATTGAAAGAAAATATGATTTTATACTCTCTAACTAGGGTTACCGGACATCCTTGATTGAACCGGACAGTCCTGGATTTGTAATTAGGTCTGGGGCTGTGTACAGGATTGAAAAAGGTCTGGGGTTTTTTAAATAATTTGTTTTAAAGATGAATAAGAATAAATTATTAATTAATAAAAGTAACAAAAAAAATCCCACAAAGCCTTTATAATGTTTTACTGGTTGGAGAGTGTTTTTGGGTAATTTTTGTGATCTTGGTGGGTAATTTCACTGATGGTCAATGGCATCCCTTGTCAGGGGCTCCTTTCGATTGTGTAATTTGTCTGTACTGATTTTAATTTTGTGTGCCTTACCGGTGCCTATGTGTTTAGTGATTAGTAACTCACCTTGTTTGTCTGATGTTTGTGTTTGAAGTTAGCTACCTTTATTGTAGTTTTTATATTCCTTACTTTACTTCTTCTTCACAATAGACCTGCTCCAGCAGGTACGCAATCTCCTTTACATTATTTGGAGTATTTTGTTGAGTGAGTTCCTTGTTATATGATTTTCATCTTTTCTTACTGTAGCATTTGGCTACAAGCATAGAAGAGTCGAGTCAGGAAAACATACAACTTACCCTGTTTCACCGTCCCTGTGCCTTTGACTAAGTGCCGGAGAGAAGAACAACACAAGTGAACTTAATCGCGGTGCAAGATAGACTGGCCGCTGCCTTCAAGGTTCGAACCGCGCCCACTAGATTGCGCCATTAACCAAAGACAGGCCAAAGATCTTAAACTGTGAAGAGAGGTTGTTCTACTATAATCTAGAACGTTCTAGTTGTTTGGAGTGTATTGTAGAAGTTACTTTTGTCACGCGCACTCCTCCCCTTTGTGATCCATTTGTTTCCCCCCACCTTGTATCCTGTTCTCCAATGTTCTCTGGATTTTGTATATATAGTGCCGGTGGGGCTGCTTGTCGGCACTCTTGGACTTAGCTTGAATGGAGGAATAAGAAGCTAAGGCTTCAACTTGTTAAAATGTAAGAACAAAATTCTATTTTGACTAAATAATTATTTAAACCTTTAATTTTGTACCTTTAAAACTTTTCAAAATTTCTTTTTTGGCAACTTAGTATGATTTCAGCAATGAGAATTTATGATGCAGATATAACTTAAATCGATGTTGGACTTTGAGTCGATTAATTGATGGATATAAGCATCCAAAATTTCATTTAGAATTAATGGTGATACATATAATATTATTGCTTCAGTTTTTGTGCGAGCATCTGAAAATGTCATTCAAATAACTTTTTAACTAACTTAAATGTACAGTCTGGTGTCTTAAAACTTATTTCATCCATTGCAGAGTGATAAGAAAATACAGCTTCTTTAGCAGCACATTTAAGGTCATCAATAGTGTCTTTCGATTTAAAATAAACAGCAACATTAAAAGAAGAAACACATCTTACTGCTCTTTTGTGTTTATAACTTTTTATATGATTTTCTATTTAACTTCTTCCCTTTTGTACGATTGAGAAGTCTGCTTTACACAATGTGCAACTACACGATCACCGTCACAAGAAGGTTTTAAAAACTCATACTCAGCTTGCAACTTTTCGTTGAAACTTCATTTTCTCTTTCCCATTGTAAATAAAGTAAGGAATGCAAAAAACTAAAATAAAAAGTAGCAGACTTTTCAGACACAAACATCAAACACACAAGGAGAGTAAATTAATCACTGAAATGTAAACATAACCATTAAAATCACTACAGACAACTTACACAATTTAAAGGTGGGCATTACCAGGGTTTCCAATACCTAAATATGTTAAAGAAATTACAAAAATTACCGAAAATATTCTCCAACCAATAAAAACATTACTACGGGTTCATGTTCTTTTTTTCCACTCTATAAACTAATAATGCCATTTGACTGGTGCTCATTCTGAATGTACCAGAGATATGAATGCAGTCTGGTTTGTAAAGGAATATGGGGCTGATTTTCTGTTTGAATACCTAGTCACAGTCGTGATTCTTAACCTCTTTTTATGACTAATAATTTTACCTTGAGGTGAAACCGATGAAATGTGGCTGTAAAATTTACATTTATTTGATATTGATGGTTTAGTATTGTGATGAATGATAGCGATTGGTCTCGGGTATAGGTAGGATTTTTTTTTTCTTGGGATTTGGAAAGGTGTGTTTAAGGTAAGATGGTACTTTGTGGGTGAATTATGATGGTTGTTGTTTGGCCAAGTCCGGGTAGGGGATTGGGGTTGGAAGGATTTTCTTTTCTTAAGATTAGGTCTGGAGGGGATACATTTCCATTCACCATCTGGGGTCAACCCCATTGCCAGTATTCTCTAACATGTAAAAATCCTAGGTTACCTTTATGGCGTCTGTCTGTGACAAAGGTAGTAATGGGATGAAATGTGAGAATTGTGCATGACTGTCATATGGGGGAATGGATTTATAGGATGTGTTAGGTGGGGTGGTGGGGGGATCGACAGTTCTGAGCTGTCATTCTGGTATAGTTGATTGTCTAATTTTGTAATCTTTTATTCTTCTAGGAATGGTTTTTTATAATTTCTTCTTGGGAATCAACTAGGAATTTTAAATTTTTTTAAAAATGTTTAGTTTCCTTTATTTAATTTTTTATATAAGATTATAATATATGTATAGTTATTAAAATAAATTAGTGCTCAAATATGCTAGCCTGGTTCTTTTGTGGTATCTCGGTTCAGTCGAGTTGTATTGTTGGATTCCTTAAATAAGTTTGTTGCTGTGTGTTTCTGCCTTGTAAAACATTTAATTTATATCTGTGTAAATTTCTTGTAGTTGGCTACAGTTGGGCATATTGTGTAGGACTGCTATCCAAGTGCTTCTGTTTGTCCCAATGATTGTTCTTACCTTTATAAACTAATAATTTATTTTTCTTCAACTTTTATAACCACTCATTTAAAAATCCTGGACATAGCCCAGGACTTAATTACAAATCCAGGACTGTCCTGGCTGGACATCTGGTAACCCTACACATCACTTACTGTATGATATTTTTGGAACAAAGAGGAAAGTGCAAAATAAGTAAAGACACATTAGGAAAGAAGAATGGACACTTTTTTTTTAATTATGCATTTGCTTACATTAAATTCCAAACAAATAAAACATATTTAAACATCACAATAAATAGCGCCACACAGTATCGAGCTGTGAGTGACTTGTTCTGCAATGTTCACGCTAAGCAGAAAAGAAAACCATAGGATATATACAAAGTGTATAACCTTTTTCTTATCTCTGTCTCGTTGCTTTTGAAGAGGTTGATCAATTCAACAGGCATGGCACAGTTGTGTGTAGTAGACAACTACACATCACAACATTCAAAACTACCAACACCCTCAATTTCAAGAAATAAAAAGTACAAAAATATGTATCTGGCTAGTTGTAAAACGACACCATATTTATGCCAAGTCTTGATGATAATAAAACTTAAAGCATTTATTTAAAAGAGAGAAAAATAACACATATATGTTTAAGTCTTATTAATGTGACCCAAATTGTTGTATGTTTATGAAATTTACAAGAATAATTTAATGTGTTACAAAAAAATAAAAGTATAAATGTGTTGTGATGATTGTTCTTATCACGTTTATGCTTCAACCTCCTCTTCCTTTACCTTCTTATCGTCCTTTCCCTTGGACCAATCTGGTTTCTTCTGCAAGAGAGACACAGAAAAACAGTGTTACTATTGACAACGTTATTAGCGGCTTAAAGGGGAACGTATTGGGATGGTGATTAAAGAGATTACTTGGGAATTTGTCTGAAGGAGCAGGTTAAAAAACACCCTCAGGCACAATATCTGTATTTCTAGCCATGCCGATAAAATGTGTTTAGCAAAGGCATTAACAATATATGTAAAAAAAAAATTACATTATATATATTTTACATCTCAAAATTGAGACTGGTTTGATGAATGAAAGCATTAAATTGGATAAAGTACTGGTAACCAATGGAGTATTGTACCATATCAAAAGACAATTATGTAAATAAAATTGTAAACTGAAATATTTTTGTACTGTTGACAAGGAAAAACATATTATACATTGAACAACAAATTGATCAAGAAATATTTGAGCTCTCATTTAAAAGCAGATGTTTGGAAACCAGTAATACCAAAAATACCCCATCTCAATTGTCTCATTTTCACATTGTTATGATATTTCACTATACATTTTATGTGGTATTTCTTTGTTGGGTGTGTGATAAAGTTTTCCTTTTCATGCCAAATTTGGTTTGAATCAGTTGAGAAATGTAAGGGTTTCATTTTAATATTTTATTTTAATATGAGTACCAAAATTGGTTTAGGCCTAAGATTCAATTTTTTTTGTAGGTATTTAATAAATATATTTATCTATCGGGCCCCAACACAACACATAAGTTTAATACAAATGATTAAACTTTCGTAAAACTTCAATAACCAAGTTGAGTTGGGATATAATGTGTTAACTAGGTGTTTATTACGCGAGTAAGTTTATTTTTAGTCAACTTAATGTTTCTTTTTTATAATATACCTTCTTTTGTTGTGCAATCATTACTTTTCTAATTTTTATTGTAATTTAAACCTTTAGATCATTTTGCTACTTCTTAAGGAAACACTTTTTAATAAGGAATGGTGTTGTGTGAGTCAAACTAGGGACTGCACCTGTAAAGAACCTGCTATAATATTTATAAATCACAAAAAACATATATTAGAATTAGTTCTAAATGAATACCAACATTTTTTAAGAATACATTTAAGGTGTGAAATAAGTCAATACAAACTTCATTTATATGTTTTTGCAGTATTTTTCAAGCAAAAAAATTATTCATTTAGCTGGATTTAATTATTTTTTGACTCAAAGTGAGATTAAAATTTTAAAACAAACTTACAACCATTGTTTCATTTATCTAGATCTTTTTTTAAGACAGTCAAAAAATGTGTTTACAAATGTAGTGATGGTTGAAGCAAGTATTTTTATTTATTAGGCCTACTACTGGAACAAGCTATAATGAATCTATTTTTTTATTACAAAATGAAAACATAACTTTGTGTTGACTTTGCTCCACACTAAGCATTTAAATCATTGTCTTAGTATAACAAACAAACAAACAAACAAATATCTCATGCTGCACATTTATACTAAAACAAAACCATGCAACACATTTAATATCAACACATAAATTATTATATCATTTAAATATAGAGTATTTTTTCCATGTTAATATATAGGCTATGAAAAATCGGGAAATAGCTTAGAATGTGCATTAAAATACTATTGATAGCCACTTTCATTGCTTAAAAATGTGTTTTGGCCCATCTTAAATAGAGTTTATATTATTTACCCTACAGCCTGTTATGGAGCTTGTGTTCATAATATTTGTACTAGCACCGAATATATACTTCACCACGTTGTGATTTGCCTTGTGACAATGGTGTACTAGATGATAGATGATTAGAATGTTTACTTTTTGTTGGGTAATTAATCACTATAGTTAATATGCAATGCCATTCAATTTGTTCCGTTAATGTGTGTGTACTTTCGGTCATATTTTTTAAAACTATGTGTAGTCTACACTAATATGCCTACCTCACACGCTTTTTCATGCAGAATCTAGATATTATCAGTTGATAATTTACCATGCATGTCTTATAGATTGAGTTCTGCCAATTTTTATAGATTTATTTCTAAATTTTGCCATTTATTAATGTTCATTGTACCCTTTTGATGTTTAAAAGGCCCTTCACCATAGTCAAATTAACACATGATATGTAATGTTCACAATTGCAATAAATAATAATAAAAAGTTAAAAAAGTAATTCTCTGTGTATAAAAACAAACTCATAAAAGTAAAATTGGGTAAACTACTGTTGTTTTTGGCATGCGAAATAAATAAAGTGCACTTTTGTTAAGATTTATAGCAGAATTGGGCTTCAAAAATAGTGTAATTTTATCCACTTAGAGAGGTTTTCTTTATTAAAATTTTACTAAACAGATTTATGCAGGCCAACTAACTTAATTAGGATTTTATACTACATTCTTAATAAGATTATTCTAATATTTCAAGAAATTTACACTAAACTATATTTTATTTTTCTAATCTTGCTTAAATGGTTGTTGCCACCTTTTCAAACTTGAACTTGGGTTGCTCTGAAGTTCTTATTTGTGATAATGGGGATTTGGGCACCTGAAATATTGAGCATATAATTGGGGTGAAAAGCCAAGCAAAATTAAAATAAACTTGAAGCAGCCGAGGTATTTAATGAGTATTCCACCCCGAAGCATTTTTTTTCAACAAGCAGAAACTCTCACCTCATTTTCTGGTGACTTGAAGTCAGGCCAAGTGTACAGGGATTTAAAGGAACTCCAGATAGTATAAAGGAAGGTGATTACTTGTTAAACAATACTAAGAAATATTCACTAAAAAACACGTCCCACAAAAAAAAAAAAAGAAGAGAGAAAAAAAACATGGAAAATATAATAAAAAACGAAGACAAAACAAATTGCTTTAGAATAATGTTATTAATTTTAACGTTTTAACGGTTTGATGTTTAATGTTTTTAAAATGTTGTGAATAGCATGCCAACAGAGGCTTTAACAAAATACACAAAAATAACAAGCAAAATAGAATACTACAGAAAAAAGTACTTAAAGACAACACATTTTCAAAATTCTAGTTGCTTTACTTCACATAATACTTCACAAAGACATCACATAAGATGCAAAAACTTAACTGGACAAATTAAAAAGTAAATACAAAAAAATCCAAAAAATATATAATGTAGTGTGATTGGGTTTTTTTACTTTTTACTTTCATGAATTCATTTCTACATTAAATTCAATGGAATAAAAATATCAAAATAGTGTGTCAGTGTTTATTGTTATTTAGTTTCTATAAAACATGTTGACATAGTCCCTGCAACAATTGTATTTGAATAACAAATATATATTTAAAAAAAAAGTATTGTGGTGGTTTTCAAAACAATAATAAATATTAGGGTATTTTTTTTAGGGAAGTGATATATGTTATTTCTATTTCTTCGTCTGCCATTCCGCCTTCTCTGATTTCTTGGGCTGTGAAAGGGCACAATTAAAATGTTCCTTTTACCACCAGTAGGAAATAAAATTTAGTAAAACCTTGCTGATTCGAAACAATGGAAATAGTTATAAATTTGAACATTATACGGGAAAAACATTCTAAGAAATGAACTTTACTTGAGATATAAAGAAATAATGAATAAATCTAAAAGTTTCCTTCAAAAATACAAGTAAAATAAAATACAAAGCTGTACAGTACTTGAGCAAGAGAATGGGGAAAAAATGGGTAGTCAAAATTATTTTTAAAGGTGAAATCTTTGGCTAATCAAGCATCAATGTTAAACAAATCTGATCAAAATATTATCCATCCTTGGTAACTTTGCTTTTTTTCTGACAGTTGAAAGATTACTTAAAACTATTCATATTCAATCACTTCACAAATTTGTTTGCCTCTTTTACAGAAGATGTAAATCGATTTCACTTGTTAAAAATTCACCTTCACCCAGCTTAGATATATTTCCTCTTTGATAGATTATACAAATAAAAACACCTAACTACTTATGTCAACTTAGCAACATTAAATCTTCAGAAAATGTACCTATCTTGAATTCATCAATGAAAAGGTTTATTGATGGTAGAGCTACCATAATTTTCAGCAATCCACTATATTGCAAGACTGATCCCATAGACAATTCTACCACCAAAGTGGGGAACATAAGGCACAATATAGTTTAAGCTCAAGAGTATTTTTCACTTGTTCAGATTTTCTTCAAATGTTCAGCATTACCACTAATATAAGTATAAAATCGTTCATCTTATATGTTATTAAAATTATATTAAACTGTTAAAATTCAACTTATTGACAAAGCAGGCAACCTGTTTCTTTTGTTCATTTAAAACTTCCTTACACCAAAATAAACATTGTCCAATATTTACATGTGGTTAATTGCATATGAAGTGATACAACCAACAACCGCAAAGAGGAGAAACTGGACATAAAATGGAAGGACTTTTAGTACCATTTATGAAAAGTCTAGAGAGACTAGTGCTTCGTAAATCTATTTGGCCGATATGCTACTACTATCACTACCTACAGATGTTCATACCATTTTAAACTAACCAAATAAGAGAAATTTAATCTTAAATATTGTCTAATTAATTATCTGATTAAAAAAAATTCTTTTCAATCAAAACTTGAACAAATCTGCATTATTTAAAAATTTGCTCAGACGTATATTGTACGTTTCAAAAATAGGATATGTCTTGGGAAAAGGGACTGTATACATACAACCTGATTGATGCTTATTGAAAGATGGAGCAGAAGAATGATAATCCTTGTTCTTTAGTTCAGAACAATCAGTAATTTAGAAATATGTTATAATTACAGTTTACCCTTCTAAACATTACACACTATATGTGAATCAGTGAGATTTTACTGTATTTACACTTTAAACCCCATTTTATAACTTTCTTTCGGTGTGGAAATCAGCATCTTCCCAAAAAAAATTAGTTTCAGTCCTCAATTGAAACCATTGGGAATATGCTAACAACAATCTGATTAATGGAATTAATATTACTTATTTACTGTATAAACATCATCATAAATATATAATTTAGTTTTCTTTCATAATTTGTTGTGGCACATAAACTACTATTGGCAATATTTAAAAAAAATATGTATTACATTTACCTAAATATATTTTATATGAAAATAATTGCCTTATTTCAGTGTTATTTTAAATATATATGACTGCATTGCTCTAAAAAATTAAAACTAGTTGAAATAATATAGAGCCTTCTAGGCATTTGAGAGTATATAATGTTTATTTTCTTTCATATGATACTTTACTAGTGTAGATCTAATAACACAACAAAAAATGTTGTTTTAAGGCTAATTTATTAGAAGAAATATTAGTCATTTATTGTCATTAGGGTACTGTTGATGTGTGTGGGTGTGTGTTGATAAGCTGATGTATTTGGCCAGATTCATAGACTGTGTAGCTACGCCTCAAGTGCAGCGCTATACTAAATACAAGACAGCACCTACCTAGAACTGAATTTCAATGAGCCAGTATCATATTTGAAACTGGCCCATTACTCTTGAAATATTCCTAGCCAGAACTTCTAACACATACACATATACTGTATTGGCCCAAATATTATACAGCCTCATACATAATACAATACTCAAGGTGATTGAAGGTGTTTTACATAGAAAATAAAAGGTCTCGAATATACCTTGATATAAAAACTTTACAAATATGACACAGCTTTATTTTACTGTAAAGGTGAAGTGATAAATAACCGAGTCATTAATAATGTATAACACACAGTGGTGTGTTTACACAACCCCACGCTCACCTTAAACTCAACACATGGGACCACCTCCAGCGCCTTCATTGTAATAACCCCAAGGCTTATTGGGAATACATAGTTGTTTTGTGGTGGATGTGTTTGCAAAAAAGTATATCAATGTTTTGAAATTTCACAGTCTTAGACCCTCTAAATGATTTATTTGAGGTGAAGGCACTCCTAAACTTTTATCATTCCCCCCTCCCCTATAGTTGTATATTAGCCTTGGAACCAAACTTGTTAAAACAGCCTGCACGTTATTTGTTTGTTGCGTCTCGTATATTGCTCTTAATTTAAAATCTATTTTGGTTACTTCTTCCCATTTTATTGTTTACTAGAGACGCCAGGGAAGCCTTCTTTTCAACACGATCACTCATTTGCAAATCTGTCATGGGTGATTTTTTAATATCAGTAACACAGCACACATTCTGCCACTGACTAACATTGACCTACTGAATTACCAGTTCATTGACACTGAAGGGTGGAAATTCTATCTCTCTTATTTTGTTTTGACATTGAATTGCTATTTTATTTTTTATTTTTTTGCAGTAAAAAAATTTAGGTTGTGCTTATTGAAAACTGTACTTATAAGTACAGTTTTTAGAAGGAAATTTGAAGGCGAAAAACATCACACTATATTTGGGCCATTATAGTATATTATTTTAGCTATCTTACTAAAAAGTCTCATACATAACTCATACAGTAGCATGTATTAGTCTACTTTGCTAAAGAGGCACAGTTTTGATACCTGACATACCCGAAAAATTTATCATCGGATAAATTAACTCCCAAGGGACTGATAGTAATCCCTGTTCTAGAATTATGTTTTTAAGTAATTTGCTTGTATAATCAATTTGTTTAGAAAGTGCATTTTTACCCCAAATAAAAAATAATAACTAGACTAACTGCTAATTGAAGTGTAAGGAATAACTTGTGTATATTCCATATTGTGTATGACATAATGTGAGTTGGTTACCTCCTTGTCTTCCTCTTCCAGTGTAAACTCCTTCTTCTTAACAACCTTCAGTTGGTTGCGGAAGTTGAACTCTGCTGCCTTCTTCTGCAGCTTGGCGAATTTGTTCTCATATTTGGAGACCTTTTTCAAGGTTGGTTTCTGGCTACACATCACACAAATAAAAATAATTTACTCTCCAGTTTACATTATTGCCTCCATGTTTGTATGTGTGACGGGACATGTACACGTATACTTTCAAATTTGGGTCAAATTTTCACTAATAAATGACAGACGAATAAATAACAAATAAGTGAATTTATAATATAAAGCTAGAATGTAAAATGTTTGTTAATCATTGTGGTTAGTATATGATCATATCGATGTAAAACATGTATGTTAAATATGTGTAAGTCAGCGCATGACCATTTTAATGTAGAACTAGAACATGTCCGATAAGTATTAATAACACTGGTAAACAGACATTTTGTGCCAGAAATAAGAACAACTAATTCTTACTAATTTGAGTGTGCTGAGTTTGAAAATGACCCAAATAAGATTGGTTTGGTTAGAATTTTGGTTTGCAGGGGGTAATACCATTCACTGAAATTTGGTCACTCTCTTAACCCTTGTGAAATTTGTAGAATAATCTGGGAAAGCTAAAATAGAATAGTTTAGCAAAACTTAGTTCGTTGGGTTTGTACATTCAGGCTAGAACAGCAATAGGTAGGTGGGAGTCATTTAGAATTGTTAAGGATGGCTTCTGAGCAGAAAAAAAGGTGCACTTTTTGTGAGTTAATGGTTTAATGCTGTGGAGAAATCAGACAGGACTCAGTCATGTGCTTTTAATTGTGTGGTGTTATGTGTTGTTGATTTTGGCTTTAATGCTTTGATTTGATCAATTTTTTTCTTAAACATATCAGTATGTAACATAAATGTTTGAATAAAAGTTACTATTTCTGCTACATTTGTGTTGAATTTATGTTAGCCAAACAAAGGCGAAAATTAACTGTGTTGACTCGTAAAGCATATAAACTGTAGTTTGGATGAAAGGTGGGAGACCGGGATGAGAGCTGGGCTCTTCATATACATTGCAACACTTGCACCTCCAGCTTGCAATACCGGTCGAGGGGTAAAAAATGAGCCATGCTTTTTATGATTCAGATGGTATGGAGAAAACCGAAAGATTATAAAACAGACTGCTACTTCTGTCTTACTCTTCCAATGGTGGGAATTACTACAAAGAAAAAAAAAATGTCCTAAAATATCCTAAGTTTCCATCCGCAATTCGACCATTGACTCATGAAGTGGATTTACCTGTACCAAAACCTCAGGAGTACTACACTTGTAATTCGAAGACATCAAGTGACGAACCCCAAACAGGTTCATCAGAAGAAATTGAAGATGAATTTCACAGCAGTCCCTCAAAAAAGCCTCACTTAATCACCCAACCACAACTTAATGATTTGGTGAGAGACTTGGAACTAAGTAAATCTAATCCAGAACTACTTGCTTCTAGATTACAGGAGTGGAATTTGTTATCAGAAGACATTAAGATTTCCACATTCAAAAGTCGACACAAATTGTTTGTGTCTTTCTTTTCTCGGGACAAGGATCTTATATTTTGTATCAACATCCAGGTGTCCTTTATTTACAGCATAATACAAATAATTAGAGAATCTTTATTGACTTATTTAAAACAAGTGTAAAAGCTGCTCTTCTTCATAATAGCAACCTAGTACCTTCTGTTCCCATTGCATTTATCACATTATTTATACACTTTTATTCTAAAAATAACATTATTACAATTTCCTTGGAAACTATAACCACGCTGAGACTTTCTTGGTCATTTCCATGTTCAGTGCCTTCTAATTAATTGATTAATACATTTATTTCTTTTAGTTCAAGGAAAAAAAAGAAAATTGATTGACCATTATGATTAAGTAATTTAATTCATGCGTCTAAACACTTGTATACTCACAATTTTCCACGGAGGTCATTCACCTGGCTGTTAAGGTCTGCAATCTGTTGGAATACATTATAACATTTTATTAGAAAAATGCATCACTCAAATTACAGAAATAAATAAATAAATAAATTTTTTTATAACATGCTCTCAAAATTTGGAATTAATATAATCAACACATAAATTTAAATAAAAAATTATCATTAAACTTAAGTAGATCATTAAGTTCTGAAATAAATGTAATATTTATCTGAGAAACACAAAATTATTTCATTTTTCTTATTAGAGAAAATAGAATTATTAAAGATAAATAATATTGGTAAAAATATTTCAGTGATTATATGACATTTTAAAATTATGAAAATAAAATTTGGTATTGGAACCCTTTTGAGGGTTTCTAGAAACATATTAGTAGCCCATAGCCTATATTAGTTATTTGTTTTATCCATGCTTAATTAATTATGCCTTATTATTATATACAACGTAATGTTAGTAACACAGTTTAATATGTTTACATTTTAATGACACACATAAAAGGATTCCTCAATTGAAACAGGAAATTTGTGAGGTATCAATAAGTAATAAACACAACACAAGAACACGGTCAATAAAACAAACAACATTGAAGACATTAATATGTATTGCTGAAGGAATGATTTAACACTTACAATAAGAACATTTATGTGATTGTGTAAACACAAAACCTTCATTTAGTTGTTGTACAACATTGAAAAAGCGTGTTAGTTGCGTTTTCGCAAGTGAGCAAGGAATTGTGCTAGAAGTAGGTTCAGTTGGTTTGGAGATGAATAAATAGTTATGTTGATTTGTTTAATTTGGAGCTGTTGATGTTTTCACAATGTTAAAAAAACAATGAGTACAAAATATGTATGTCCAGTAGTTGAATACCTTAATTATTTAGTGATTTAAATAGTTACCATGCATACTTGCTATGGCTCTGTATAGGAGTAATTTTTACTACTAAAAAATGGAAGGTGTTTAAACAAATATTTTTCGGAAGAGTATTAGAATGTTGCATTATTAAAATAGTCTTCATAGGGAGACACATTAAAACTATATAATCAATAAAATATCCATACAACAGTATGTTTGACTGGCACATTACACATTCAGGTTTTCTGTGACAAACTAAAGTAAATTTATCTCTGTCACATGTAAGTAATTACTATTTATAAAATACATATGCAGCTAAGGACGAAAATAACATCATTTTGTAACTTATTCACTAAAAATAGTTACTAAACGAGCATTTAAGTGATTATTGTAAATATTTTTATAGTTATGAAATTAAGTATATTTATTTTAAAGTTGCAACTCTCACAAAAATAAAATTGTATATGCTTTCTGAAATGATATAGTAAATATCAAGCTTCAAAATTAATTTATCATAAAAAAAAAATTATAAATGTGGTGACTTAAGATGGGCTGCTAGTGAGCGTGAGTTTAGGGCAGTATTTTTGAAGTTTTTATAGCATAAACATTTTTGGCCAAAATAAATCAAATATTTCTTCTATAGAAACATAGAGTTTAGCTTTCTGCACATGCTAATCTCAACAGTCCTTGAATATCTGTCAAGGGGGTCTTAGAATTTAGTGACAACTTTTTCTCTTTATTTAAAAAGTTTTGTCACCAAATGCCGCTATGCTCATGACAGATATTCAAGAACTATTGATATTATCATGTGCAGAAAACTAAACTCTTATGTTTCTATAGAAGAAATATTTGATTTATTTTGGCCAAAAAATGTTTATGCTATAAAAACTGAAAAATTATTGCACTAAACTCGTGCTCACTAGCACCCCATCTTAATTGTAACTTTAGATATAATCTTGTTTTGTGAAAAAGATATAGATTTAATAAAGTGTCTGAATTCACAAATCTAGTTTGGAAATGATATGCTATAATGCGTGCCACTATTTATAATTGGCCTACCTATTTTATTTTAACTACCAAAGAAATGTAACTATTTTAAACTCACTAGATTGTTGGAAACAGTTCATGATGATAATGATGGGATTGTGTATCTCATGTTTATTTTGAACTTATTTGGGCTTATCAATTTAATCTAAGATAGTTGAAAAAATTTTGTTGGACTTTTGTGATTTGATAATTTAATGAATAATATGTTCTTTTAAATTTGATTTAAAAAATTCAATATTTTTCATAAAATATCAAACACAAATAGCCAATAGTTGCTGCTAAGAATCGCCTTTTAAGACTAAGTTATCTGCTTTGGTGGCCGCATGGTCTAACATGCTACTCCGCAATAGACCAGGCTGCTGATGACGGGGAGATCAAGGTTCAAATCTCAGTTGGGTGTGCTGAGGGTGGTTTTTCCAAAATGGTTTTCCACTATCTCTTCACACAAATATGGGTACATTTTATATAAATACAACCTTCTTAATCCCTAAAAACCATTTATGTAACTAGGACATAAGTGTATAATCTAAACAGGCAGTAAGACACAGTGCTAAAAAAAGACTAAGTTCTGAAGGGGATTTGTTTTAATAGACTGAGTTTTAAAGAGGAAAAATCTTGTTTTTGTTTTGAAAAATATTTTGGGTAATTTGGGTAATAAGGTACGTGTAGTGAGATATTTCATGTATTATAGTTTGTATCCAGTAGACACTACACAATTTTAACATAATTGTACTAAAGTATGTTAGCCTCACATTAAAAAAAAAGGTAGGCTTATTCATATGTATTTATAATAGATATCATATGTGATGTTCACTATTATATACTAAAATAGCTCTGAATAACTTCTATAAAAATAATGGCACTAAAGTAGATAGAAAAAATCTTAAGTGAACTCCAATATTTCCAAACACTACAAAACACTATTTAGTAAAAAAAAATCAAAGTGTATGGTTATGGACTAGGATATTACAAAAAAAAGTTTGTTTTAAAAAATCTGGTTAACTAAATGTTCTCACCTCAGCAAAGAAGTTGGCTCTTCTCTCTGCGGCAGTTTGTCTAAATAGAGCTCTAAATTAAATTGACACATTCACATGTATTTTTGAACAGTTTTAATATATTACCTGTTATTCATTTAATAAAGTAGATATTTACATCTCCTTCTAGCCAAACTACACATAATTTTGTTCCGCTCCAAGGGAATAAAATATCCATTAAACTAGCATAATTTTTATGGAATCAAATATCTCTGAGTTTTTGTGTGTTAACATAAAATATATATTATTTTGGCCTGTGTTTGTGTATGGGAATATAAAACATATTTAGCCTTCTTTTGTTTCAAAATATTCAGTCACATTTGTTTCAAAATGCTAACTAAAACAGTTTATTTCAGCCATTAAGTAATTTCTCCAAATGAGAATCATTATTTTTAGGATTTGAGAAACATTGAGTTGGTATACGGTTTTTGTAAAAATAAAAACTATATTAAAACGATCACATGTTTTATTTGTGTCCAAAATGTGTTGATAGTAACTCTAGGATTAGCTCTACTTGACTCAATGCCCTGAACTGGTTGTGAACAGCGGGCAGGCCCTTCTATCTACGACACGTCTGTGGGGGGTGAACAAATTACTAACACAGAGACCACAAGACTAACTAGTTTTGTTACAGTATATGAATTCCTTTACTAAGGAGATACCGCAAGTCACACAATTGGAATATTATTTTTATTAAATACGTTTGTGTTGACATAAGTAATTTTTTTAAAAGTCTGTTTTTTTTTAAACATTGTTTACTTATCAAAACTAAAATCATAAGCCTGTACATTAATAATTACAGTATTAAGAAGTTGAAATGTCTATTTTTGTCTTGGGAAAAATTCTGCAACCCTGTGCAAGTTTTGGAATTTAACTGACCAATAAAAAAAATTTTTTTTTTATTTAGGCTAGAATTATTAAATTTATTTTTCTTAAAATATTATCAGACCAAACAACTCGTAACTGAACATAATTAAACTTAATATTTGAGCCATTCTTTTTAACAATATTTTATATTAAAAAAAAGTAATAATTAATTCTCATAAACTTTTCACTAATTTTGAGTGTTTTTTTTTTCTTGTAAAAATGAAACTGAAACTCTCAATGCTTGTGTGGCTTGCCGTGTGTCCTTTTTAAATAAATACAAAGACAACGGAACAACGAATAAGGTTAGCCAGACTTATTAGGGCCTACTTGAACAGATCAATGATATCATTTGTGAACTGAAATATGAGTCCATGTTTGTACTCATATTAATATTGCATCACGACATATTGAACTTGTGTTTTTTGGGCATTTGGTTCTGAAAACACCAAAACTTTGTTGACACATAGCTAACATTTTAAATATGACTGACATGTTCCACAAGGACTGATTTCAAAAACACAAACAAAACCATGTGACTGCTAACACTAAACTATTCAGTTTTTGGGATTTCTTTTTATATTACTAATATTATTTTTACTTGAATGAATTTAACATTTGTCATTGTTTTGAATGCTCAAAATTCACTATATTTAATTCATTTTTGTAGCTAGAATTTTATTTCTTCAGTTATTTTGCTAACGAAACAAACAATATATTGCCCAGAGTAATGATTATTTTGTGCTAGATACTCATAATTATTATGTTAATTTTTAAATTATTTGAGTTTCAGATACATTTTTAATTTCTTATTTGAATATAACATTATATTTTAATCTAAATAATGATACATTAACACAAAATTTTTACTTTTAACACCATTGCTACACCATTAAACTACTATGTTTCACTTAGGTAATGCAATGGGAAAGCAACGAAAGGCAAAGTCGTAAGTTTTCACTCAGTGAATGACACAAACAGGCTGTCTTTAATAATAATTTTATGATCGCTTAGCTCTACTCTAAAGCTTCATATTTAAGTAGCTTTTATATTTGTCTTTAATCGAAATATATGTAACTTTACTAAAAATACTATACAGTACAATAAATACTCTGGAGTGTTACAAAAAACAAGACTATGTAACAATTTCCTCTTTAACATAAATTACACTTCTATCAACATATAAGTGCATATATAATTAGGGTATAAATATTATAAAAAGAAATCTCAAAAGACTGAATTGTTGTCAAGTCATGGAGGTTTTAAAAGGGGGAGGAGGGCATAAGTGCCACTTTTGTTTGGCGAGGGTGGGGGATGAACACACGCGGCACAAACACAGACGGTCACAAACACAGCGATGCAGCCCGTGGTGCAAACTCCATCCCTTAGACCAGCTGAGAGCTATGGGGAGGGTTGGGTTATAAAGGGGGATGGGGTATTAAACAGTGGCACTTGATTACTTGAACATCTTCATTTATTCTTGGTTACATTTCTCGAGTCAGAGGATGGAGTTGGAATATGAAGTGTATCAGGAAACGATGCAGTTAATCAAAGTGTATCTTTGTTTTATTGTTAATGGGTGTGCTTCAAAAATGTATGTAAAAGAATGAGCCTTTCTGAAAAACTTTGGGCTCTAGTTTAAATGTAAAAAATATACAATCTTTAAAAAAATCTAATTGCATTGAGCTTATTTTATTTAAAATAATATCGGTACTATATATATGTTTTTCAATTTGAAAAAAATTGTGTATTGAAGAAAAAAATGTGCCAACACTTTGACAGTTGTGCTATCTCCCATTCATGTGTTTATTGGATATTGTTGCTTCATTTAAGATAGGGATGAACTATTTCGATTGTAGATGTGTAGGTGTTGTTTTGTGTCTAGAATATCGGTACTCTAAAAATAAAGTATAATTAATTAACTACACTGATTTTATGCTTTATATGATAGTGTGGTGCTTAGAAAATGTATAATATTGTTACTATAACATATTGATCATAATTTATTAACACCAATTTTATTCTAATTTTTTTCCAAAATAAATTTGCACACTAATAAACTTACGTCAAAACTAGAGGAATACTATATTTCTTGAATCCAAATCTTAAATTTTCTTTCAAATCGCGAATATTTAAAAATGTACATTTTTATTTAAAGTGAACATATTTAAAATCTAATTTAAAAAAGTTATGTAAGGCTTGGTGCCACTGACAAATGATATTTTGTCTGTCATGTCTCTTATGTCATAAACAACAAAGAGAAAACTTTTTTAGTAATTTTATAACATTAATACAATTTTGTCCTTTTTTGTGATTTTGTTATTCTCCAAACTACACAAGATTATATAATTCATTCCACCAATTGATTAAAATTGTTATTTCAAGTCAAGTCATAGTTGTACTCAAGATACTTTATTAAGATTTTTATGAATCTCAAATCTCTCGATTACCATAGGATTTGAGAAATTGAGGATTAGACCATCCCATTTCTAGTTTAAACCAATCAAGGCTATCACTAATACGTAATGTAGGTTTGACAGATTGATATGTTGACCATAACTAACTAATAATTCTTTTCAAAATTCAAAATAAAAAAAAGTCACTTTAGTGTGTAATGTTTAAGAATCTCCAAACAAATATTTATATTAGCCAGTAGACTAAGTGAAAATATGCTTAATTGTGCATGTATGAAAAAGCATTGAGATACTACCAGTTGATTTGTGCAATTATTTGATATAATTTCTGCATATGGCATATGATCCTATTAAAACAACTATTAAGCATCTAGTTGTAGATAAAAAATGTCTATATCAAGCGGTGTTATGATGTCTACACTTGAATGGATGTAATTATATTAATGTTACTCGGTATTGTTTTCCTAGCGTTGTTGTGGCATAATTTTGGCAAATATTAACACAAATGTAATGTAAAATATAATATTACACAACTATGCTTGAAGTGGTTTGTTTGTATATTTACACTTCAGAAAAAAGAGATAATACCATTGTGTGACTTTGAAAAAAATATGCAGTAATTTTTGTAAGGAAAAGTGCCACACTAGATTAAAAAAATACATCAATAAATGTGTTTTTATAGCTTAATTATAATTAAATATCAGGTCTTAATAGGTACTCAGTTGTATAATTGCTACAAATCAATTGACTTGATAGAATTATTCATCCGACCAAAATAGTTGCGAGAATATTAGTCAAAAAATAGGGGGCTATCATAGTCCACATAGGGGAGGGTACACATTGTTATCAGAAACGAACATATGTAAATATATTGGGGGAGGGGGGGTAGATAGAAACTTCATGCCATAGGAATACGTGTGACAAAGATTCTTTCACCGCATGGAATTTGCACCACGATTAATGTTATGAGTTTGCCCATGTTTGTACTTTTCACGTTGTATTATGGGTGATCTATATGGCGGTGCATGAATGTGTTGATTTCTAGCTCTTCGCAAGTTTGTACAGTTCTACATTTCATCCATACTCTTACACAAATTCATTTTAGAACCAATAAAATACTTTCATAAATTAGTATTATACTCATATTGGCATTTTTAAATTTATTTGTATCATTGCCCTCAAAAATGGTTTTGAAGATGCATCTAAATTAATCAATTAAATTTAATAATGCTCCTTACAACAATATTATTTTACAAAAATAAAAGTTGGGCGGTTAAAACTGTTGTGTTATATACCAAGGTCAGTTTATTATTGTATTAGAGTTAAATGAGCATTTTACTTAATAAACCATCTACTAATAACTAAATCAATAACCTATTAATACAGTCTTCACAAACATTTTGCTACGGTAATAAATTATTTATAACTCATTTGGTATACACAAACGATATGTGTATAACAGATATATGCTCAGTTTATAAATATAGCCAAAATTACATGCCCCCTCTTTTTAAGAACATTTTTATTAGTTGAATAGTAACTAACTTGTTACAGGAAAGTGAGAATTTGAATTAAAAATCGTATTTGTTCATCCTGGGCTGAAGTTAATCTTATAGCTGTACTGTTGGCAGAATGAAAAGTAAATTATTAATTTAATTGAGAGGTATTCATTATGTTTGTGTTCATTTAGCCAAATTCACTGAATATTGTGTGTGTGATATATTTTTAAATTTATTTTTACCAAATGGTTTTTTTATTAAGTTTTAAGTTAAATGTTATTACTGTAAAATAGTTTATATTTTAAGAATGCAATGCTAATTACATACTTATTTATTAATAAGAAGTAGAAACATGAGCATATATTTGTAATTTTATTTATGTAGTGCATTCTTTTTTAAGCAAGGATGATTGAAATTAAAAAATGTAAATACACATTTATCCTTAAACATTTGTTCGAAAGAAATTAATACAGCCTCTCTTAAAACATGTTTATTGCGATTACATAACTATCAATTCACACTATTCTGTATTAGTATTCTAGTTTTCCTAATCTTATTTTCAAAGGTTATTTAAATTACCTTCAAATTGTAACTAATATGATTAAACTAATAATACTTTCTAACGCTCTTTTAGACCATGTGATGTATAGTTTTTTTTTAAAATTATTTAACTAAAGCTATGAAATGTAGAAGAGTATAAACAAGCCAAGGTTCTTGTAGATTCATGATTATCTTCATATAATTATTTGAATGTGTTTGGTTTTTGTCGACAGAGGATAACAATGGGTACGTAACGCCACACTCATTACTTGTGCATACCTCGAAATCTTTCTTTTTCACTTCATGTTCCAAATCCCATTTCTGACCCTCACACAGTAAAACGCGATCAAAATACTGCTTCACGATCGACTTCAGAGTGTCTAAAAAACACAAATTACACATTCAGAGGAAAGCGAAACTGATATGGTCCATGTTCTTTGATGTACACTTGATTTCTGTATTAGAATTATTAAAGCGCTAAAACCACGTATTGTTTTCTGTACAAATATTGATAGATCTTCAAAACAAATGTGTGCTGGTTGAAATGATTGTACAGGAGGAATTTCAGTTTTATAAGATTTGAGTAATTTCATAGAGAATTATTTATGTTACATATATTTTTTGAACAAGATTTGATGTCGCCAAATAAGACAAATGTTTATGCTAAAAATTAAAATAAAATTTATATATTTTTTTAATGTCAACTTTATGTGTGTGTTTTTGTATTTAATTATTAGTTAATTACAGTCAATATCTTTACAAATGTTATTTTTTGAACTTAATTTAGTATTTTGAGTTAAACTATATTGAGTTAAGGTTTATTAAACTTTAAAATTATAATTTTGTTATAGTTAGCAAAAATAAAGGTAATTTGATTCAAATTAAATCAATCAGCTAAATTATGTTATAGGCTCTAATATTTGTTATCATAATGAGTGCTTAGTCAAGTACTGGTAAATATGATTCATATCATTTGATTATATAATATGGCAAATGGTTTTATTGATTACCTGTTGATAAAGTTTTAATGTAAAATTAGCATATTATTAATTATAAAAAAATGATGATCTCTAACATAGTTCTACTAAACAGTTATACATACTGCAACAACTCATTTCTCTAGCATTAAATAAGCTAATGGTATGTACCAGGTAAAAGTGTTCTGAACAAAGATTCAAACCCTCACATTATTCCTCTACTAACTGAGCTATCCTTGCTCTTTGTCAATACCTAGGATACATTTTTTTTGCTTTCTAACAAGAAAATCACATCTGTCATGAGCTTGGCCATGGCTAAAAACTTTGAGGCTTAAGACCTTAGACATTGGCCAGTCACCCTGGAGTAACTAGTTTGAATTCGGGTTGAATCAAAATCTACTCTTTGTGGGTCATGAAATTAAGGAGGGTATAGGTCATATCAAGTTCGACATTAGTGCAGTCCCAGGTGCTAATAGTCCCAAATGTATTAAACTGTTTTGTAAAAATCATACTAATACATCTGTCGTGTTTGTAAAAATATCCCACAACGGCATACTAAAATAATGCCACATGTTACTCATTAATACATATCTCAAATAAGTTTTTCCCATCATATAACTTCTAATTTGTTAACACAGCTTCATGCATCGTTTTATTTGGCATTTGGGGATAATTTTATTTATTATAATGAATTTCAATGAAATAATTTTAATAAGGCACCTGAAATTTAATAAGCATTAAAAAGCAAAATGTCACAACCAGGGCCAGATAGATATTTTGGTGCTTGTAGACCCTAGGCACTTTTATTACAAAATTTTATATTTTCTTCTATTTTCTATATTCTATTTTCTATATTCTTTTTTAACACTTTGACTAGGAATCATGTCAATTAAAATGTCTCAAGTTTAAACTTTTATAAATGATGAACCACCTCAAGGCAGAGTAACTATTACTTTAATACTTCTTTCTACTTTCTATAACAGACTCTTAATAGAATATGCATCTTGTTTTTTCCTTGGTCACGAGACCAGTGTTTTCCAATTAAATGTAGTCACGGAATCTTGTGCAACATAACGAAACCCCTTAAATATTTTCACAGGTGAAAAATTTCTTGGTTCAAGATCAAATAATTTTAAATTGGTGGAAGGCAACTACACTTTTTGTCCTCTTTTATGTCCCATAAATAAATGCATCTGCTCTGTATATAAGCCTGTCAAGGAAAAAAATTATAAGGTCTTAATTAAATGATAATTATAGTATCATAGCCTTTGCTTATTATTATCTGTGTAAAAACATACAATAGATGTCAACATACAATGAGTAACATTTTCTTTTTTTTTTGGCAAATTCTTCTTATATCCAGTTTAATTGTTGACAATAATGGTATTCACATGTCCGGAGCCTTATCAAGACGATTTCAATACTGCCTTTTAGTTTTAGCGTATAAAGAGACTCCCTCTTGGCTCAAGTGCATGCTGGCAAATGGCAACATTTGACTGCACACCACGACAACTTGGGGTATTCTTCACATAAACCACCCCGCAAATGTGGTAACATCTGCATCAATAAGCAGAGCATATTTTCTGCAGGTTTTGGATTACAATTATTACAAAGGCAGTTTAGTACACAAGCTGTGTAGTAAGGCTGTTTGGCCCAGAGATCTCATCAGCCAGATATAAATATTTACAATATTTCTAACCTTGAATGTTTAAAATATTTTGTAATTTTACATTTTTTTGCAGAACTCTTAATCTTACCTCATTTGGGAAATGCAGCACCAGACAATGAAGAGTGCTAAGTATGTATTTCTTGGTTCATAAATGTTGTGAATGCAGGCCTTTATGAATAGATAGTAAATAGTGAATACAATATGTATGAATCATATTTTTTAAATATATTGTCCATTTTAAATACATACCAGCATATAACCTAAACGGGTAATAAGACACGGTGCTAAATAAAAAAAAAACTAATGACCTATATGTTCATATTTTGCTCTCATAATTTATTGTGTTGACTGAGCTTGACCCTACTTAAAATATCTTATGGATATAAAGGAAAACACAAATTTAGTTATGTCAAAAGGGAAAAGAAAAGGCTTTGAGTGAAATTAAAAGGTAATTGCTGGAGAAGTTCTACCATTTGTCAATCAAAAGATTTATAGCATTCATAGGCTTAACTCTACAGATAAAGGAACGTCTGCAGAAAGCTGTATTTAATTTTTTCGTTATTTCACAATTTGGTGGTGACCTGGAGGTCTAGGGGTAAGGTGTCAAACTTATGTGCTGTGGGTTCGAGGTTCATTCCTCGGTCCCGGCACAGATTTATTTGATTGCCAAAACCTTCCTTTACCCCTGACAATTAGTGTATTAATCACAACTTGTGAATGTGTGGAATGCCAGGCCTCCATTGTGGTTCGGATTCCACTTTAAACTGTAGGTCCTCCATTTCATCTCACAATCACCCTACCATTACACTTTAGCATAAGTGCGTATAACCCGAACGGGAAGAAAGACGCGGTGCTAACAATAATAATAATAATACCATTTGGGAAAACATTCTAGTAAACATTGATAAAGTGAATAAAGCACTCCAAAAACCTGTAAATTAAGCTGTGTGCAAATGCAGAATTATATGATGGCCTTCTGGATTTTAGTTGATGTTTGAACAAAGACAAATATTAATAGTTTTGAGAAATTAAAAAAAAAACTTTGCTTAAAATTCTGATTACAGACAATGCAAAGTCTGAAAGAGTAAAAGGAAGAGAGTGTTTGATTAAACAGTAGAGAAATTAGTATTATAATTAAATGCAAAAGATGCATTTCAAATTCAGGCTTTTTATTGAATATTACTTTTTGACTTACTAATCATAAAAATAACAAAGACGCATACAGCATGTTAAATGATACTTTCAGTTTTCTTGCAGACAACTATTTATCAAATACAAAGCCAGATAGTTAGTCAATATATATTCATCATACTTAGAAGAAGAATTTGTTGATGAGTTTGTGATGTTTACTATGCTGTGCAGGACTTATCTACAGTATAAATAATACAATCTTAAATTAAAGATAAACTTGTTACAAGTTTTCAAATGTGCATATTTCTTTGAGGATTAATCTTTCAATAATTTATGGAGAAAGATGATTTTCTGAACTTGATCAAATCAAGAACTGTATGCGCTCAACTCTGAGCAAAGGTCGCCTATCGGCTTTGGCTTTTTTTTTTTTTGCATTGGCAATGATATTTCTCGTAATATGAACTATGAGGATGTTAATATGTTGCTGCAAAGAGAAGCATGTAAAAGAAACGGTGGGAAATCCAGCCCTGGTCACGACACTTAGATTGACATCACAGTCCATTGTTAAAAAAAACACCACTATTGAACATCAGGAGAGATTTGTGTGTGTTTAGGAAAAGATTAGCCTGTCACCCTCTTGATTGGTTGAATGGTCTAAGGTGTCGCACTGGTGTTAGATTGGCCTGCTAAAGAGGGGGAGATTGAAGTTCGAATCCTGGTCAGGTCCCCTAGTGGTGGTTTTTCCCCAAATGGTTTCCCACTCTCCTTCCACACAAATGCGGTAGATTACCTCTAAAATTCTTCCTTCCTCATCCTGCCCTAACTAGAGTAGTTATCATGTATATAACCTGAACAGGTAGTAAGACACGACGATTTAAAAAAAATTATTCCTGTCCAGGAAAAATTTCCAATAACATTATTCTAGAATAACAAATTAATGTCAAAACCTTTACATTTGCCGGTTAGCACGGATAAAAAACAATAAATAAGTAAAATACTAAAAATAGTATTTGATTTGTATTTTATCTTTAAAATATTTAGTAGGCTAATTTGCTTTGTTAAGTCGCGCCTTTCTCAATCTTGACATAGGTAGTAGAAAAAACAGTTTTGTTTTTACGATTCAAACAGTACATTTGATAATAATTTTTTATAACTGTGAGTCATAATAATGTGCAGGTTGATTTCAAATTATGCCAAGCAAATTAGTATTCATTACATTTTTTAAAAAACTGGTTTATTGAGAGTAATTATTTTTATAGTGTGTATGTATGCAAGAAAATTGCCTATTGTTCAACCTTATCAACCATAACTGCCGATATTTTTAAACATTTTTTAAAGTGATTACAATTTTCATTCAAATTTGAAGTGTATTCACATGGCTGAATGTATTCGAGTGAGATAAGTGCCTATATAACTCTAATGCAAACATAGCCTCACTTTGTTTTAATCAGAGAAAAGTTTGAAATTGTTGAGTATTTGCAAAATGATAGGAACCCAGTGTGCATCGTAGTATTAGAACATGTAGCATACAAGTTGACTTGTCATTTCTTTCACCTGAAAAATAAGTCAGTAAAAGTTGCCAGGCTCTTGGGAACAAGGGGGTATGGTTAGGGTACAGCCTCACTCTTTCTATGCAAGATCATTGTTTGTAAAATGGCCAACTTCATTAGTCTTATAGTAGTTATTTTCGTATTAACCGGAAGAAACATTATAATTATATCATATATTTGTATTAAATATAATTTAAATTAAGTATAGTTTTATGTTATATATTTAAGTTTATTACATTTAAAAATAGTCTTAAATTTATATATATAATATTCTCAAAATAGAAATAACTTTGGTTAGAAATATTGATTATAAAAACCCAGTCTATTTTTTTTTAAATCATTAATTAAAGCTAGAGTATAGTAAAATTATTTTGAAGTAACCAAAATGTACGAGTTAAAACAAATAGTTTTTTCCCATAGCTTCACCACAAATTAAATTTGGAATTAAGTAACAGTTACATATCCAAGATTGTACTATTCTTTTTTTATAACTGTTTTTTCTTATAATAGGTATATTTTACTACATATTCTCATAAAAAAAAGCTTTTGCCAAGCCTTTCTTTTCTCTAAAACAACCAATTATTCAAGAAATTAATTGTGTTTCACCTTTGGCATATCAAGTAATAAACTTAAGTCAAATGGTTCCAATTAATGTCATTCATCATAATTTGAAATTGAAAAGTTACAATTTTCATTGTTTCAGTCATTTTTCCATTTTCTTGCTATGAATCAATGTTAAGAGAGATGAGTTTTGGTAGCTATTATATAGATATTTTTTAAAACAAACTATCTTTTGGGAGATTTTATCATTGTTATGGTAGTATTATAGGGCTATTGTAAAAATGAAGTAAAAGAAATATTTGTTACATTTGGTTATACTAAATGCAACACAAGGTTTTGTTAAGTTTTAAGAACTTCTAATAGCAAAAATTGGTTGCACAATAAAGACATTCACTCTCTCATATCTACTCAGCACATTTTACTCACAAAATGGGTGTGCACAATTTTATTAAACTCATAATTTAATCGTAGTATTTGAAATTGTTAGAAATACTGGGTGACAGTTTCTAAAAGATCTTTAGCTCTATAGCTGCCCACAAAATATTTCATGAATAAATTTAAATTTTATATATTTGAATTTGTAATAAATTATTATGGTACTATTAGTTAATTTTAGGAGTGATTCTCATTACACTGATATAGCAGAAAACACTTCCCAACCATTCTAATTTGGCATTTTATTTAATAATTTACCCTACTTTGATTTTAGTAATAAACTTGACCACAACTGTGAATACACCTTTTTTTCTGTTCATAATGGTCACTGTTATTATAAAAGAGTTAAATCTGTTATTCATCAGGAGACTGTACCAAGTAGTGGACACAATGTAAGAGCTATCAGCTGTTCAACCATTATGCCGGGATCACGATCAACTTAAACTTAACTTAACGTAACTTAACGTAACTTAACGTAAAGAACCTCCTTGTGTGTTTAAATGGAAGCAATCACGATGCACTTAACTTAACGTGGACTTGCAGTTAACTTAACGTAAGAGATGTCCTGGGAGGTCTTTTACTTTACTTTACGTTACTTGAAGGGTATCACGTGATCTAGCCAGCCAATCATTATGCGAGTGACGTCATCAGGGATATTTAGTAGCTCATTTGTTGGTATTATGACTAATGTTTACTCTTTAGCGTAAGTTCTAGTGATCAGACATTGAAACAAAATAATTACACTAAAATAGGAAAGCTAAATTTATCAAAAAAAATTTGTAATAGATATTTATTATATCGATTGAAAACTATAAACATTCACAGATCATCACTGTAAAACTAGTACAAATCACAGATCATACTCGAGAATGAAGATGTTTGGCTCGAGTTGTTACGTTAAGTTACGTGAATCGTGATCACACATACGTTAAGTTAACTTTAAGTTAACGTTATGTTAAGTTACGTTAAGTTAACGCTAAGTTGATCGTGATCCCGGCATTAGGTAAATAAAAGTAACCTATTTTGGAGCGAGCGTCGTGCATATTATATTGTAGGACTATGTAGTTTTTAAAATAAAAATAAAAATTGCCATGACATGAGCAAATAAAAAAAAAAAAGGAAACAAGTAAAAACCAGAGGGAGCGGTCGAAAAAAAAACACTTGCACAAACTTTCGCTTTGAATTGTTTGTTTACCTCCATTTGTTTAATCTTACTGATGTATTCAAGGTCAAATTTATCACCCTCTAGTGTATAAATTTTATTCCAGTATTGCTTGCATAATGTCTGCAGTTCGGCTATAAAAACAAGATGAAACAGAAGACACGAATAAATTTTGTTCTTAAAATATAGTTAAAACACATGCTACAGTTTGAAAATAAATAAATTTTCAGGTCAAATAAGCTTATATATATATATATATATATATATATATTATCTAAAATATTCAACATAGGTTGTGTTATACTTTACCGAGACATAAACATGAATTAGATGATTATATTATTTCCTCTATACCACTATGGCATTTAGTTGTTTTTAAACAATATTTTGTATCATATTATTTTCAAACGTGCTATTTGCTTGGATATTTAAAAAATACTCATAGAGAAACAATTTGAAGTGTAGGTACATATATTACTGAACAGATCAGTAAATCACTTACCATATTGTTTATTCTGAACGGAACTGATGGCTTATCCGCTAAGCCGTGAGTATAAAAGGTGTAATATGTGTGTTTTATAAATATAAAGAGTGTATATGATATGAGGATAGAGAGGATGGGAGGATAATATTGTTATTTGGCTGTGAACACATAAGCTAAGCAGAAGCTGCATGTATTAAAACGTTTTTCATCCTACTGGTCTTAACTTATGTGTCGTGAGCTCAGAAATTAAAGAAAAAAAGAAAGCAAAATACAAAACTACTAATTTTGATTTAACTTGCTTTATCATGAGTCAGTGGCATCCAGGACTCACATTTACTATAGTTTATTTTACTGATGGTCTCATTTATGATCGACTGTGGGTTGAAATATAGACTAAAAGTTAAATGCACCGCCTAAGTAGTGGAAGAAGATCTATGGTGTATTATTCTTGTTTTACTATTTTACCATGTCTATAAATAAATGCTATTTTTTCTCAGTGGCGAATTTTAATGGGACTCAAAATATAATTTGTGCTTGCAAATTTGGTTCTTGTTTGGTGCATTTACAATATAAACATTGTTTAATCGACAGAAGTTTAAATAGTTGGATTATTAAAAGTTTTAACTAGAATGAGCTTGTTTTAAGGAAGGTCTTTTAGTTACATTTATATAATGTTTTGTAATGGGTATTTAAGGTGAAAGAAAAGTTTAAATTCTTTGTTGCCTGGAAAATAAACAAATCTACAACATTTTTCACCAACAAATTTTTGGACACAATTAGAATGAGATATATTCTCCTGCCCATCACCAGGATGCATCAGTTTATATATACCAACTGTTCCTTACTTTCATACATATCACATTCTGGAAAACTTATACTTATATGTTATCATGGAGGAGCCGTTCTCAAAGTTATGGAAACGATGTTGAAATATGTAGCAATAATATTAATATTTATGTAAATTCATGTTTTCTTAACCCTGATATGTTTTTATAATTTAGAATTTTTATTTGATTTCTGATTGGCCAAGTCCAATGAACGCCCGATTGAGGTTAAGGATTTACAGCTTTTGCCATGCCTAACAGTTTTTTTTATCTTGGTCTTATGTTTCTTTCACTAGTATTAAACTTTAATTTATTTAAATAATGAGGGGAAAATTCAGTAAAATACTCAAATTAAAGCAACAAACAAAATTTTTACAACAGACAAAGCTTGTCACCTTGTGATAAATTAAAATGTTTGCTTGTCATTTAAAGTACATAGGTCTGGATTAGGTCTATGAAAGTAGGCTTAAGATTATTAATGTATAATGTATTAAAGTCGAGAACTAGGTATTTGTTTAATGGTTTTAAATAACTGTTATTTGTATTGAAATTAATCCCATCAAATAAGCCGTTTGCAAAAAGTTTTGTTTTCTTTCTGATATTTTACTTTGCACCTGCACATATAAAAAAAAGTAAACTGCATAAAATACCACTGAAGATGAATATAATATAAAATCATGTAAACTATTCTGATAATTCAACCCTGGCCCCGCAGACTAAGGCACATTGATATTATGCTTGATTGATCCATAAGGTCAGGAATCAATCCCAATTACGGTTTTTAATGCATATTAGTTTTTCATCCTTTTTCAAAATATACTGGTGCAGTTCCTTAAAACCTCTCTTTTAATCTTGTCCTCTTTGATTACAGCCAGTAGTTGTTACTGCCATCCAAAAATGATAGTAAATAATGTTATTTAATAAATATTTGATTCTAATAAGTTTATGTTAATTTACTCTTCCCAGCTAAGCAGCTGGGTAAAGCAGACTATAGGTCTTGGAGGTTCTGGTTTGATCCCAGTCATTGTTTAAGTAATTGATTGATTATGTAGGATTTTTCCATCCCACCCAAATATAAGTCATTGCACTCATGCTAGGGTGTTTTGAATTTACTAGTTGCAGTTGTACTAGCTTAATATAGTTAGTAAGTTGTGTACTCAAATATTATTTGTTTAGAAAGGATAAGGCAAAATAATACTAAAACTTACATCCCAAAAATTTGAGAACAGATTTACATTTACATTTTATTATATATATTTTTAAATGTATGACCAAAACTATATGTGCTAATAGCAAAGTAATGTATGAGAAATATTTTCTAAAATGTAAAATATGAAATAGTAAATGCATCCAGAATGATGAGAGAACAATAATTCTATAACCAGACCAAGTAATTACTCTAGCTATCCTTTTTTGAAATCGATGATCAAATCAAAGCTAAATTTAGATCTGGTTGATTGATAAGGGCAATTATCAACATGACCCAGTGTTGATGCATGAAAGAATATTTAACTAAAGATGGAATTGTAAAATATTAATTTAATAAGATTACTTATAATTTCTAAATAATGATTTCAAAATGGTTGCTCAGCATACAATTATTTTTCTAAGTAAATAAAACACATTGAGGAGAACACATTTTAATGTAACATTAATTATTGGTCTGTAATGTATCGATTTTTTTAAATACTTCAAAAGCACCACTATTGTTAGGAAAGCAGATTTCTTCTAAAAAATAATTAAAAACTTTAAAAAACATAAGAAAGCTGCCATCTAGAATACAGCATAGATATTATTATTATTAAAGTCGCAATGTTTTCAAAATGCCATATTTACAGAATATATAAATTTCTGTTAGACTACATAGTACATAATAAAACTAAAGCGGTTCAATAACTATGTCATTTATTGACTAAGCTGACAAATAGCCTTATTTGAATTCAAATCCAAGATCTTAATATTTAGGCAGGTTTTGAAGAAATTAATGAATATTCAGGATTCAATTTAACATAGCAGCTCTACGCATGCTCGGCTTATGCACAGGTCAATCCTATTTACTCTGGTGAAAACGTCAGCACAACACATGAAATGTAATGTTGTTTTAAGTAATTAAGGTTTTTTATAAGTTTTTGTTTAAAAGTTATCTTTTAGAAAGAGATGACTTTGGTTGGGCTATTTTTATAATTTACTTTTAATTGACATTTATTTACATTAAACCAATGTTAAGGCCATAATGTTTTATATATCATCAAAGGAAACATTTATTTTAAATGTTAAAGTCTAATCTTTTTAGAAAAAAAGCTTAAAACCTCAACACTTTCAAATAAGGATAAATTAAGTTTTTTAGTTGGAAGTTTATTGTTTTGTGTTAGAGATATTTGTTGTTTTTATAAACAAATAAATCTATCTAATAGACTTATCTCCACTTATTTGATTGGATATTAATGAATTGATTCAATCTTCTGCAGTGCCTAAAATAATTTAATATTTTGTTTTAAAGCTGGTCTTTGTACCCAATTATTCATATTTTATAATTCTTTACTCTGGGATGGGTGTGATGGTTTCTAAGTTGTTATTTGTAAGTTATGTGCTCATATTACACATTTACAGTCTATAGTACAATCATTTGCCTTCTCTCATTTAATGGTAAGTCTGCAAATTTATTTCAAGGTCTTAGGTTAGATTTCTAATAGAGCTAAATATTTAAACTGTGAAATTGGGCTCACTCCAGTTCACTGATTGGTGTTTTCTCTATAGTAAAATTGATATGATTCTAACACATTGTTGGGCAGACATACTAAATGTCAAGGCTTATCTAGCCTGGTTTGCCTATGATGAAGAGTCTGTGGCTCAAATCTCGCCCGGGTTGTATTCCCTGACCAGTTTCCCACACTATTTCCAAACAAATGCAGTTAGATTTTCTCTTAACTCCTTTTTCCTCATCCCTACTCCATTACAATAAATTTAAATTATGGATATCTTGGACGGCTAGTAAAATGTGGTGCGGAAAAATTTCATCTCTAATATGACGCTAAAACACATTAAAAACAATATTTGGCACAATCTACGTTATAAAATATTTAAATCATAATCTCCTCATTAAATAAAAGTGTCATTTTAGTCTTGTATGTTGCTAATAATTTATTGACATTTGTAAATGTAGATGTGCTGTGCTGAAGTTTTAACCCCTAGCGCTTAGCGCCCGCAAAGATTGACTCGTGAGGAAGCTCCCACGCACCTCCATGTCCTTTTTGGCAACTTCGTACTCAAGGTCGAATTTCTCCGCCTCGAGGTTGCCGATTCGTTTGTGGTAAGCAGTGACGATGGACCTGGTGACTGCTAAGAGGGGAGGAAGAAAAGGCCAGAAGCAGTCATGAGTGCTGGTTGCCTAACTCGCTGGACCGTCTATTGCGAATCGTTCACAAACTATTTGCCGAAGTTACTTTGGATTGATTTGGAATAAAAACCTAATCATCTTTATGTTTATTTAAATTGTAAAATATAAAATAGGTTTAGTTTTGTGATTATTATTTAATAATTAACCATTTATTGGGATTTTAATTTAATAGTGAAAAGAGAAATGGTGAAGGATTTATTGTGAAATGTTTGAGATTGTATTTTTATTTATGGATACATATACCTATAATTGGAGTCTAGAGATTATTTTCATTCATACAGGTAAATGCATCATTATGAGAAGTTAAAATGGGAAAAACTTTAACAGTTTTAGATGCATTGTTCTGAAAAACTTCTATGTACAGTGTTAATGTGGGGCATGTACTGCCTTTTTTTAAAACTATATATTTCATCAACAATGTTGCAGACGATGATAAACGGCCAAGAAAGGTGAGTAGACTTTGTGTTAAATATAAGAAAACTTCAAATTGAAGTTTTTGTCAGAGGGGAGGAAAAAGTAAACATTTAATTCAAGCTAAATGTAAAAAAAATAGTAGTAGAAGAAGAAGTTTGTTAACTATTAAAAACACAAATGAATGATGTAGGCAATAACAATAAAAGTCACATTGTTTAAAAAAAAATTATCCTCTTAATTAGTGAAAGCTATGAGGGAAAACTTTACAAAAATGATTTTTCCATTCACAAAAAATTTGGCAATAAACAAAAATAAAAATCTGACAATGGAAATTTTAAAAACTTCAACAAATTAGTTTGGTTGCATGGATATTGTTTTATTTATTTTTAAGTACTGTGTCTTGAAACACATTCAAGTTATACGCCTATGTGCTAATTACTCTAATGTGTTAAAGATTAGTAAGGTTGAATATAGAGGAAGTGTACCCACATTTCCATGGAGAGAGAGTGGAAAATCATTTAGGAAAAACCACAATCTCCCCGCCATCGGCAGTTTAGTATATTGTGAAAGTGACGCTTTAGACCATGTGGCCACCGAAGTGGGCTTGTATGGATATTTGTGATTAATACTATCCTGGTAGGTCTGACTAAAATCACAACCAATTGCAATGTCCCCACCTGGTTATGTAATTAAACTAAAATAGAAACAATAATACTGGAAATGTATCCCTTAATCTTACAGTAATGAATCACTTGGGAATAGTATGCATCATACTACAGTGGGGGGAAAAGGGGAAGGGATCTCACTTGAATTTATTGAAGCCTTGTGTGTATGAAAAATTCCATTTTTTAAAGCTATTAGTCAAATAAATTATTTACAAAGTGTATCCCTGATCATTTAAGAAACTCTTTACATCACAAAATGGTCTTGTAAACCTGGTGTTTATGTTTTTGTTATATTAAGTATATTTTTAAATGAGGTAAAAATATATAAAAATTGTATTGCTCTTAAAAATTATTTAATTAAAATCGATCTTTTTAAAATTTGATGTGTATACATTAAAATTAAATAAACTGCTATAGAAGTTTAAAATCATAAATTTATATTGGTTAGAAAATAGTATAATTTTACTTAAGAATAAGTTCCTTTTTTTATAAACTTGTGACTACTATTGCAATTTGCATATAACATTCATGTAAGAGTATTGAAGTATAATTTTTTTTTAATATTAAGAAACACTTGAATGACGCAGAGCAAAACTTACATATTGACAAGCCAAATCTTACCCTAGACTCTTGCCAACAACACTGCAAATTGGAGTAAAAAAAGAGATACAAATAAATGTTAAAATAGAAAGCTATATATAAAATTTAAATATAAAAATAAAATTTTGAATGTCTAAAGTTCGATGTGTTGTTGATATTGTCTAGCGTAAAACGATGCATCAACACCTTTTTTTATTACGCTCTACCTCATAATCTTTCTTTTTAACGGCGTACTCCAGATCAAACTTCTCGTCTTCCAACTGGTTGATTCTCGAGTAATAGTCCTTGAGCACACGCTTAACTGTTTCTGTCGGGGAATTTAAAAATTAGATGAACATATTATCAGTTGAACATTTACAGTTATGTGGTGCTGAAATGGCGTGGTGTGTTTACACATTCGAGTCGTCGAGAATATGTGTCTTACATTGTTTAGGTTAACATAATGGTTTGAATTATCAGCGAAGAGATAAATTATGTCAAAGTGTTTTTATTATATCAATTTAATTAAATATAAATTGATATGTTGTTCAACAAAATATTAGCTTTATAAGAGTATGTTATTCTATTATGAAAATGTACTTGATTTTAAAAATGCAACTACTTATTTTTAAAATTCTGCCTTTGTATGTTTTCAGGAGAGTAGTTATTTAGTATTGCATCTATATTTGAGATACTCTTGTTACAGAGAACTTCATTGGAAGGAAAATATAGGATAATACAGAACAAACGAACAATGTCTTATTAAATATTAATTATATGATGAATGATACGTGTTTTAATGTAATAAGTGATGTCTTCAAATAAATGTAATGTAGCAGTATGGAACTAATGAAAAACCCATAAAATTAGATTATGTATCATATTATATTTTACTCAATCATTAGTAGATAATTAGGAAATTATGAGATGAATTTCAAACTGTAGACATCACTCTAGCTAAAGGATTAACTTGTTTGAATGAACAATAGCAAAAATAATACTCTATGGAAGCAATACACTTTATTTCAAACATTTAAATGTTGCCATATAATATAAAAAATATAGCTTTAAGCAAGTATGGTACTTTAAATTTATTTAATATAATAATATTTATGTATGTATGCTATCAAAGTAAAAAAGCCTAATTCTATTTCTTGTTGTGAGATCACACTATCTCATTGTATTGCTATGAGATCACATTATAATAAAATCTCATTGTATTTCTTGCTATGATATCACACTCTAATAAATCTCCTTGTATTACCTTTTATGAAATCACACTATAATACCGTATCTGATAAAATATTTTAGTTTTGGGAAAGAAATAATATAAAAAAAGTGGGAAAATAGGCTTTATTTCAAGTTTTTTTCTAAACAAAATGTACTATTTATAATTCTTCACTAAATATTTTATTTTTATACCTTATAGCGTAATGTTAAAAATAATTGATATAGCAATATTTTTGTAAATTAATATACCTTAAAAATCACATAATCTTACGATTGTATTAAGATGTTATGTTTTATCATATTTATAGCCCAAAACCCCTTTTTAACATACATTATAATAATTATTATTTTTACAAGTTTAAAACAGTTTTAAATTATTTTTATTAGAAGTATTTATTGCTTTTGTTAACTTTTTTTTATAATATAAGGTTTTGCTTGGCTCACCCTGACAATGAACAGTTGTCAAATGTCAACTTGTAAGATTATATGCAAATATGAATTATTTTCAAGTAATATATTGTTTGCACTTTTTTGAAACTATTGGGTAATGTAATTGGAAATAATGAGGTTGTCTAAACTGTATGTTAATATTCATCTTAACACAGCTATTAATCAATGTGTTTAAAGTGTATGCATAACTATATTATTGTGAGGACTGTACTACTGACTTTATAACTATCACAATTTAATTTTGATTCACTAAGAGTCATGTTTCAGCCACATATCCTATAAAGGCAACTCTTATAGCTATCATATAATGCCTGATCTTAAACTAATGTTCATCCCTGGTAAGTCCAACTATTTTGAGTAGAGCATAGCATCTTATTGTCACCACACACTACTATTTTGTTTAAATTTAAATGGGTATATGTGATTTAACCTAATAAACCACCATGTCATTTAATGTTCGCCAATATATAAACACACGGTAGTCTCGACTAACCTACTCGCACCTATCCAAACTCCATGTTAAACTAGATGGCTATTTGTTGCTCTTGGCTCCAATGTGCATTATGACTAACAACTTCAGTTGGCTGCTTAACGCTCACAAACATAAGCAAAAATCACTAAATGACTTTAGTGTAAATACTTTATTACACTGTAACATCAATCGTTCTTGCCCTTTGTAATGCAATGTACACTTAACCTATAGTAGCTACTTATGATGTAAAGTAATTGGCATTCAGCTTACTGTGTTTGAAACTAAAATACTCTACCTCAAAATGGACTTAATGTTTTATCCAAATGTATCATCTGAGGAAGGATTGGTCCACATTACATCAGATAAACAAGGCTCTACTCTAATTGATTCATTTTCTCCTGATTTCTGTCAAAAAATAGTTGGACCTATCATGGATGTTGTGTAGTTGATAATATTTAGAACATCAGACCAAAGATCCTTACCTTCATTGGCGTCCTCAACATTTTTGGGTTTCCCGCACCTGTCATCGATGATCCTCCTCCTCTCCGCTGCCTTCCTCTCCTGTTCCTTCTTCAACTCCTCGGCGGCTTTCTTCCTCAACAGTAGCTGGAAGGGATCACAAAACAGACCGAGTCATTTTCCCACACAAGTGTCAATAATGGATACAACCGTTGAACTTTTATAACAAGTGGGTTACAAAATCCCAGAAAAAACAACTGACTTTTCCCCTGATCCAAAAATCTAATTTTCACTTCTTAAAACCCATATCAAACTTAATAAGTATTTAAAAAAAATATCCAAATCTATTTATTATAAATAAATATTTTTAGAGTCCATTCAAAAATAAATAGGCATAAAGTTATTTGAAACTAGTGTTTGAATAACATTCAATAGTTAGCTGTAAATACAATTTTCTCTGAACAATTTTGATAATCCCTGATTTTTCTCTAATTTACAAGGGCACTTTTAAAACCCATGACATGTTATGGTTTTTCTATATGTTTCCTGATCGTGGTCACTCTGTAAAGAATTCTTTAAGTTGCACACCTAGCCAATAAAATGGATGTATTTTAATTAATAATGAATATCTCTTCACCAGGATTGTTAGTCAACTAGTAAATGATTCTCTGACAGTTCCAAAGCTTCTCCTTTTCTTTCTCTCTCCCAACCAACCTTGAAGGAAAAGATGAATAAAAGGCATAGTGATCCCCCTTCGTCTTCATTTACCCCATTGTACCACTGCTTTTTATCGATGAAATATTGAACTCTTTTTTAAATTTCTGTATGGAGTTTAGTTCATTTGCTAGTGTGTTATTTGAGTCGATACTGAACGATAACACACAAAACCTGTACACCATGAGAATGGTGCTGATATCAGCAATCTTAGCTACAAGTAAGGTGTACCCTTCATTTACCGTTGAATGTAGCAAGCTTACCTTGTAAAATAGGGTCGTGGTGGTAGGGAGTCAATATAAGACTGCTAAACCTAGTGTATCTGACTGATCCCCACAGTTTGGGGGTCATTCACAACCACACTACTGTATATTTTTCTTCACACAGTTTTTCTTGTTCATTCCCGCCTCTTACATTCCTAGTCTATTTATCCTTAAACTAAGCTTATAGTAGCCTTGTATAGAGGAATAGAAAATGCAATAATTGATTATGTGACAAGAAAAAATTACATGATTGGTTTAACTTGTAAATAACAATGTAAAATATTGGACATGAGAAGTGAATCATATGATAGATGTCTCTGATTGTATTTAGTTGAGGTAAAACTGTTGTAGTTAAGCTTTGTTTATCCTTATTTTGAAAATAAATTTTATGTAGCCCTGTGCTCCTGAAACGAACACAAGTTATACCAACTGTGATATCATATGTATCCTAATAAAATATGACTGATTAGGTCAAATAGTCTTAAATAAACACTACCGTGGCATGGCAGGAAGACTCTAAGTTTTTATAAATAATTATGGATTATAAGGATGTGTGAGTACTCGAAAATAAGAATAATTCAAAATATTAGTTCCTTAATTATTTGTACCTGAAAGCTGACTATTAAATTCTGGGTAAAAACACAATAACTAACTTGTAAGTAAAATGCTAGAGTATAAATAGTTTAGATAAAACCTAGCTTTGTAGCCATTGGAGGATTCCTCAGGGAACAGAAAGTGTTTATTTGTTGAAGGTTAAGGTCACCCTCAGTCCTTTGTCTCCAGTGTTAAAGTGGCTATGTGTTTTTATGACTTGTATCAAATACGTAAATTAAATTAATTGAAGAATGACTTAAACACGACCTGGGACCTTGGGATTTAAGCATCAATGCTTTACCACTGATCCACTCTGGTTCATCTATTATCCAGGGCCATTTTTCACTTATTAGTGCTGTATTCGATTTAAAAATACTTGAAATTAAAATCACATGCTTTGCGCCCCACCCCCATGTAAATAATCTCACATTTACAGACCTACTATTTTTTGTAGTCTTTTTGAAGTAACTTACCCTGAGTTTCTTCTTTCTCTCCGGGGTCATGAAACCCTTCTTGGCCTTCTTGGCCTTGGAAGCCTCCTCCAGACGCTTGCGCACCTCGGCACGCTTGCGGTCGATCTCGGCCTGCTTCGCCTTCTTTGCCTGCACAAACATTGAAAGGGGTGTCGTTATGAAACCAGTAAACCAATCCTATCACATGACTCTAGTTACTTATGGTTTTACACCTGGTTGAGTATCTAATCATTACTAAAAAATATATTTTTGAGCTTGGTTTATGCCAACAAAATTAAAGAGTCGATACATTGTGTGCACTGCACATGTTTCATATAAAGCACCCGTCTCACCCCCTCGGACAGTGCTTAACTAAGGTAGGTAATAGATTTCGAGCGAGGTGTCACATCGTAGTTCAATTTTCTGTGTTTGGATGTTTTTTAGAAAAGAGGGAATTCGAGACTAGGGAAACCATTTTGACATTTTTTTCAAAATGCTACAAAATTTAAAACTAATTATTTTAAAAGTAATAAACTAGTTCACGGACAAAAATGTTGCTCTTGCCAAGTAAAGAATGCAGGTAACTGTACTTTGATGTAAATTATGGTTTGAACGTAATCTTGTATCTAATATTCCGGTTAATCATCTGTGAGATGGGCTTTAGACTATTTTCAAGCTAACCAATTCATTCTTGAAACTCTAAGTCTAGCCAATCATAAATGCTGTTAGCAGAGTCCTATATAGGGGAATTGTTAGAGTATAAAAGAGTCGAAACATTATTAATAAAGTTAAACATATTCAAATATTTAATTTTAAATAACACAAGCATATACAATTTTAGAAAGAAGTAGGATCAAATAAAAAACAAATAGTAATCAAACTAATGGAAACCACCTTCTGACTGATAGAAATTATCACGTTTGCTTGTTCAACAAAGTCTTAAGTTGCCGTTACACTGCACATGACTGTCATCAAATGAATATGAATATATACATTATAGCGTTGATTATTTTCCCAAGCAAATGTTTACACTTCATTTTTTTGACCATAAACCAAACTTTAGATAGCCTCAAATACTAATAACATCAGTGTATTTTGTACTCCATCGTAAGGAGAACAATTTATTTTCTTGTCCGATCTAATGGCCCTTATCTGACTTGTATGCTATAAAAATCAAATAGTGTATTGATTCAAAAGTTACTTAATACATTTGGTATACATTATTTTACATTTAAATTTGAAATATTATCAGTGGCGAGTTGTGCTAAAAATGAGAAAATATTTTTTTCAACCCGAGACGGTCAATTCATACAGTAAGAATTTAATCTGAACTCACTCTTGTCAATCTTAAAAAGGAACACATAAGGTAAAAGCTTTTCCATCAGCGCAACTGAATACAAAACCTGTGGGAAATTTTGGACTGTGTTTGTGTGACACATGGCAACTCCCATCAAAAGTCCGAGATCAAAGCAGTATGTTCCCAATCTATTTTTTGGTCGAATTGCTTTTTTTTTTCTGAGCCACTGATCTCAATAAAGCCATTTCCTTCACATCACTTAACTATCTTTTTTTCTCATAACCCTTAAAAAAAAAGTTGTGCCTCACCACTGAAGATTTTTAAATTGATATTAAAATGTAAGTGATCTAAACAAAAGTAGTACCTACAGAACTAATATATTAAAAAATGTTATTTTATATCTGATAAAACAATACCGTACCTTTTATCCATTCACGATACATTTAAAAATAATTATTGAAGATACTTTCTTACTAGATTACAAAAACTGCCATTGCATTATCAAAGAAGTACTGTTATTTTATTATCCTGTATATTTTTAATATATGTAAATAGGACTATGTTCTAAATCTACATTTTCAGCTCTCTCAACAGGACATTGAAAATTATAGATTATTGAAATTTTTGACTCAAGCCTGTTTAAATAGCTATAAATACTATGTATAGTAAAATAAACTATTCATCATAAAAAAAGGATTGGATAAGATCTACATTTTTAACCCTTTAAAAAACTGGAAATCATATGATAAACAAGGGCTCGAAATTGTTTTATGGGGGTTTAGTTATCAGTCTATGCGTCTAGCAAGAAAGTATCAGTTATTATTGAATAATGTGAAGATTGCGGCTTCCCCAGAGCGAGCAAGACCACAATCACCAATCATACGTGCCTCCTCGATACGCCTTCTCTGTGAAGAGAAACAAGAACACACACAATTAGAAACAACACATTCTATCACACTCATATTTATTATTTATATTGCTGCAGCTAAATAACTGTAATATGCTTGGTCTCTTCCCCTCTATAACTAATCTACTGTCTATAGTATTGCACAAAGAAAATAAGAATAGGAGCAAAATTGGAAGGTTTTAAATAAATCCATTAATATGGATTATATAGATAGATATCTACCTATACTTCTATCAATATTTCATGGAAAATTGGCAATTAAATTCACAAGAATTTCAACGTTTGGTTTAATCTACTAAAAATTAAACACTTAAATATTTGTTACAAAAATATAAAAATAAATGTCATATTTTTTATTTTATATGGGAAACAACCTGTAGAACCAATTCAAGTGTTTTAAATATTTAGACAAATCAGCTCTTAGCAAAGAAAAAAAGATCTTATTGTTTTAAATGTCACACATAGCACACCAAATATTAACAATGAATTACAAAAAAATATGATATCCTTAGTTACTTTCATCCTATTCAGAAAAGTCCTACAATGATTAGCCATTAAAAAATAATAATCAAGTATGTACAACTAAAATAAAAAATTAACTTTTCAAAACAAAAACAACATATTTGCCATTATTAAATACTTATAAAATCAAACAATTCATTTCCACATAAAAAGCAATTTGTAAAATATATTTTGACAGTAGCTATGTACATTTTAAGTGCAACAGTTTGTGGAAAAGTACAAAAGCCGCACCAGCAGACCAGCACATTAACCGAGATAAACACATTTGTTCCACATAAACACAAATAAACATAAGATGCTGCAGCATAAATATTCAAAGCAACAGAAAAATCAGCAATTTTTAAAATAATATATCGTAATACAAGTACTCTTGATATTTTCTTAAGTCAAGAAAAGAACTTCCTTCTATAGCAGAGATTCTCAACATTTGACTTAATAGCCCCACATTTCTGAGATTGTTTCTATGGCTTTAAATAATACAATTTTGTTCATACATTTATAACTGTTTTATAAAATATAATAATTATGCTGCATTAGAATTGAATATGAATGTTCCACCGATACTGTGTTTACCAAAGGCTAAAAATTCAACCTAGATGTAATGCCTCTTTACTTGGAGTTTAATAAGAAAAGGCTGAATATTTAACATTTTCATTACCCTTGAATAAGTATATATAATAAGAAAGATAGCAACCCGCTTTTGTGACCACATGATCTAAGGCGCTACTCTAGCAGTAGACTAGACTGCCGATGACAGGGAGACCGAGGTTGGTTTTTCCAAAATGGTTTTTCATTCTCCCTCCATGAAAATGTGGGTACACTTCTAATAAATATAGCCTTCCTCATCCCTAAAACTATTAGTGTAATTAGTGCATAAGCATGTAACCCATACAAGTAGTAAGACGCAGTGCTAAAAAAAAAGAATTTTAGCCTAAAAAATATGCTTATATTTGCTTAATGAAAGACATGTAAACAAAACAATGTCATCTTACAACTATTTTCTGTCAAACTGTTCTGTTCAATAGTCTCTGATTCTGTTTTGCTATGAAGGAAGGTTTTTTCTTAAGTTGTAATACATTGACAAATTTTATTGTGATGACAATCAGCATGTTTTAGGAAGCATGTTAGCGGAATGGAGTGTTAAACAAGTAAGGTGCTCACATGCGTTTTTACCTTACATATCCCCCAAACTTCCAATCCTCTTCATTCTTGTTAGTCGCTCTATGATATGTTTTTAAATTTCTACTACAGGTAGTTCTGCGTTTGCATTAGTACCGATAGTTGTAAAAATAAACTATTATGCAAACTTGTATGGAATACATAAAATTGCTTTTGATTGTGTTGTAAGACAGTTAATAAACATTGACTAAACATAAATATATAATAAGTGGTACTTTGGTAATTTAAATCGATGTAAACAACAGTAAAAATATTTGAGCTTAAAATGTTTAATGTTTTATAAATGGTTTTTAAATTTTGGATATGCATTTTGTTTAGGTTTTTTTTAATATGCCATATATTTAGTTAAAGCAAAAAATAGTACAATATGTTAAATCATGTAGAATATTTCAAAGATAGCACTGAACAAACATTTTCATGTTGCATGCTAACTATCAAAATAAACTTATTTGGAGGGTTGAATGAAATTATATTGAAACAAAGTAATTATGTCTGTATGTCAATAATATGTTTATTTAGAAAACTGCTGTATTAATTTAATATTCTTTAATACTGTTCCAAGTATCTTAAATTCTTGACTAAATATATTTAAGGTTTGTATTTCTTTTATAACATAGAATTTAATACATATTTAATTAATATTTGTATATAAGTTAAGCTTAAATACACTTGCTATACTTGGTCTTTGAGGACTTTAAGAATATTATATTTTGTGATTAAAACTCTACCTACTTAATATGTTTGGGCTACTTACGTCTGGAATTTCCTAGCTATAGTGTACTTTGAAACATTCTTAGTATACCTGATGAACATGTGATTGCAATCCTCGAACAGGATTAAAAACACGACCTAGAGATTATAAGAGGTGACTGATCCTCACTAAAGACCTTGACTTAATGTTCTTGGTTATAGAAAGATTCCAATTTAACTTTTGAGGTATAATATATGATAATTTTAATTTTTAGCAATCCATCTTATGCGCATTTGGTTAAAAAAAAAAGTGCTACTAATGTTTTATGTTTTACTAAAATAAAACAAATGAATGTAAATTAAATTAATACAAACATTTTTATTTTATAGTATAAAAAGCTTGTGATTAATGTACAATTATTTCAAAGACTAAGTTGCAATAATTTGAATCAAGTTCACATTTAATATTATTTGTTTGTATTGTAATATGTCAGTAGCTACCTGATACATTGGTACGTCTACGAAAAAGTCCTGTGTTTGAATTTTGTGTCAAGATATCATATTTCAACTCTATTTGAAAATTATGATTTGTGCAAGGTCACTTGTTCTAGCTATGATCAGCAGCGTATGCAGAGTTGCAAAGTAGGAGGAGGGGGACCTCAAGAGAATTAGAGGGGGAGTCACCCCCAACCACGGGAGGCAAATTTTTTTACCATTATATACACCTAAAAGCTGTTTTGGAAAGTTTTTTAATGGTATTTGTTGACTTGATAATTTACATTTTTACTATTATAAACTTGTCATTTAATATTTAAGAATTTAACAAAATAATAAGTAGGCTTAGTTCAAAGTTGGCTTAACTGTTACATAGGCCTACCATCACAAAAAATCACCGATTATTTACTAACGCCATTGTAAAATATTAGAAAATTACAAATTCAACACTCAACAATGAATTAAACAAAACTAAAAATAAATTTGCCGCAATCTTTTGCAATGTACTGTTGAGAATAGAAAAGAGAAAAACTGTTGAGTGCTGTAAACATTAAGGCTACAAAGAAACATTGGCAGTGAAAGAGGGGTAAGACGTTAATCCCACTGACCAGAGCTTGAAGATATCCCACGCCTATGAAATAAATACTTTTGGTGATTGATTTAAAGACTAATTCTAATCATCTTTTTTTTCTCTTAAGATCTCTGTGGATCGGAAGACATCCCCAAGCTATGGTACCCCCTTAAACCCCCCCGACCCAAACCCCCACCCCCACCCTCGTTGGTATGCTACTGGCTATGATTAATTTCCTATAAGTCTTATGTTGTGAATGTTTGATAATTGTGTGGTAGAATATTGACACAATATAAACTGAAAATTGTATTTTTACAAGCAATATTTAAAACAAAAATTAGAAATTATATATATTGTAAACAGCCTCATGCACTTTAGTGACATAAAATATAAGAGGCTTTGAAATTAGGACATCCAAAGCTCTTCTTCTTTTTTTTCTCTAAGAAAACTCCATAAATCATTAGTTGACAACTCTTGAAATAGGGTTTAATATACGCTTCATGTTGAGCCTCGAACTTGACACAAGCTAAATAACCAGATTTATTGTTACGTTTTGTGTGTTTTGGTGTATCTACAGTCACTCACCACTGAAGCTGAGAGATGGACCATGGACCTGTGATCATTTCATTCTAGACTACCACTTGACTAATATTCAAGTGCTAGCTAATTTTTGGGGGTAAAACACTTTCTAACGATGCAACAGAAATATAAGAGATGTGACATGATAGCAAGACATAAGTTCAAAATCAACATATTCAAAAGTTTCTTTAATGCTATTCATTATCTAATCAGTTGGTTTTAAGTTGTGATGGACAACATCATTCATTAAATTGTTCTGAATTTTAGTTTCATATAACATATTATTACATGAATATGAAATAAGTCTACTGAAGCTTGGTACAATTTTATTAATTGGTAAAGAAAAAACTCACATACAGGTAAGTGTTGAATATATTTGCTCATGATATTATAAATTTAATCTTTAAACTAGGAGTTTCAGGAAAATGGCAAACTATATTTAAAATTCTCGCTTTAGTCCTGATTATTTCCCATAGTGGAATAGAATTTCAAACAAGTTTTTGAAAAGAAGATTATATTATGTATTTTAGTAACAATATAATTTAATATATATATCGCAAAGGTTTTATTAACATGTCCTCTTCCTACCAGGAGGCCACATACACTTCAATACCTGCTAATTGTTATTTATTTTTTACATCTCTTATATTTGTTGTATTCTAAAATAATGGTGATGGTTGGGGGGTGATGGTTTCATTCAAGGTTGAACTACGGGAAGCAAAGCAGGCACATACCTTTCATCCAGAGTTTGTTTTCTGGACTGATACTGTAGAGTGACACGACAGCAGATGGAGGGGTGGTGAATGCCCAAATGTTGATGTGATGTCAGAGGAAGAGGGTTACGAATGAGGGGAAGGGGAAATAAACACATAATTAAAACATTGTATTGTTTGAAAACATTTACAATGGGTGCTCAAAAAGTTACATCCTCACTTGGAAGTCAGATGAGAATGTTTTAGGCACTTAAAAATATATGGCTATTAAAATTTAAGACCTTCTGTTTATTATGAATGCCTAATTACTCTTATTATGACAAACTTCTGTTTATTAATGTTTTACTTGAGTTTATTTTACACATAGCTAGGGCAATTCATTTTTAATGCACTATGTGGAAAATCAATGGCCACTTTAATAAATATTCATCATTTAGGTTGCACATGTTTTTAACACCCATTATAAATGTTTGAAAAATCACACTGTAAAGAATCTACTACTTTTTAGTCCAAAAATCTTTTCATTATGATCTACAGAGCATATACTTGAGAAATAATATATTTTAATAGCACTTATTAGATCAGAATACTTTGAAAATACACATGTTAATACAATTAAATATATTTGAGAATAAAAATAAATTAATGTAAATAGAGGTTAAGATTATCTTTCAATACCACCTGACATAGAGCTATCTGGAGGTTTCAAATTATATTTTCCTGTTTTTATCCAGGTGATAATAATTCCTGTAATATACATAATGTACCTACTTATAAGTTCCTGTAACCATCCTAAAAATGCATTGTGTTTTTAAAAAAACTTTTCATGTTTTAAGCTACTAAATACTTTGATGCTTAGGAATAGGAACAAACCAAACATGGCTTTTACAATAAAAAGAAAAGAACACAGCTCACATTTTACACTGCTTCCACTGGACACAGTGGTAATGGCTGCCTCACAAAGAAAATTGGTCACTACCGAGAAATATCTTGACCTCGATTTTGTCTTATTAGAACTCTTCAGAAGGGAATGTGAGAAACACATTGCATATTATTAAAATAAGAGATATAAAATTTTTAAAAAAGGAAATGTTAGGAGTTTGCATTTAGCATTTTACACTCTTCCTTGAAGAAGTCTAGTAGAGTGAAACCTTTGTTAAGGTATTAAGTTGGGGTAGAGGTGTAAAGTGTGAACTGTAGCCCTCTTTTAGTTATAGAAGCCAAGCTTTAAGCTCTTTTCCTCTGTACTTTCTTCTATGTATAATCTTGTGGCTATAATATCTTGTCACTTTTATAAAGTAAAAATGTAAACTGTATAATTGTGGAATAACTCAAACAATATTGACAAAAGGTCACTATATTTATCTTACAACTTTCTATATTCACACAATCCTTAAAACAGTAAATTGACAGCTAAATAACACAACTTTCAAGGTATGAAACATTAAACTAGATGTAGCAGCATTCATAACTCAAATGAGTTTCAATAATTAGTGAACAGACTATAGCTATGGGAAAAGTGCTGAAAGTTTCACCTTCTTGCTCAGTAAACCCCCTAGTTGTAACTTTGCGGAAGATACTCACCTCACCTCATCGTCCGCCATGTTGGATGTTTTGTCTCACTGCTGCAACAAACAAACAAAATTAATATGCATTTTCAATAAAAGATAGACGACAACATAAAATATTTAGAATGGTTTTATGTTTTTACATTTTTGTTTTTAATAATAATTTTTTTTAAATCAATATTTTTAAGGAGTTCTTCAGAGACAGAAAACACTTTTGTAAAGCAACAAAGTGTGGTGCCGGACCACTGATATATCTATAGGTCTATAGGTATCATGCGACACCCAACCTTTGCTTGAATTTAAGTGGATACAAAATTCATTATATATTCACTTAAGCGATTTTATATGAGTTATATTTTTATGTAAACTTTGGTATAGAATTATTTTGTGAGGTGTGTCCAAAAAACTGACCATGAGATATGCTCTTTAAATAGCTTCTTGAGCCACCCAATGCTCAATTATTTGTCCGAGGAGGGCCATCATCATTTCTTAAGAAACCTCGCCCAGTACCAGGAATTGTGAGATTAGGATAATAAAATATATCCACAGTCAAGTAAATGACTGTAATAACCACCTGGTATAGAACCAAGGTCATCTACATTTGCAGACGACTGTCATAATCACTCACGCTTGTAGACTGTAGACTGATAATGATGTTGCATTGTTCTAAAGTAAAAATTTACCCACAGTAGCAGATATGACTATGTTTGTTTAAGTTCATTTTATTATTATTGCCATGCATTCTACTATCACTAACAAACTATCTATTTATAATAACAGTATATTGAGGGTGAATAGTGCCAGCACAATCTGTCTATGATTTAAGCTCTGTAAACCAGAGAAACAACATGAGGATGAATAGTGCCAGCACAATTATGAGGAAGGTGAATAATATCAGTTCAATCCATTTACAATTTAAACTATCATAGTTATAGAACCAGATCCAACACCTTGCTCAGTTAGTAGCGTGTCTACCTACTGAGCTAAGGGCCTCGGGTTCGATTCCCGGCATGGCCGAAAAATTTATCATTGGTGAAAGGTGGGTTTACCCTTTCACATTGAACAGTTAACAGCCGTGGACTGGATGTTGTGCCTGTCATAGTCTTAAGTTAGAATATGAAGCTACGACAGGCCTAGCAAGCCAGTAGTGGAAAATATATAACTTGAATAAAAAAGTGACCCAGGCCACAAGCTGGAAACAATCATGGATGTAAACAAAAAGCTACAGAACCAGGACCCAGACGTGTGAGTATGTGGAATAAAATGTTAGGCATGGGATAGTTTTACTAAATAGTTTCCTGCTCTCCTTCCACACAAATGTGGACACATTTCCTCTAAATTATATCTTACCTCTCCCTAACCTATTAATGTAATTTAATAAGTAAAACCCAAATTCGTCATAAGACATGGAGTGAAAGAAACCGTGAGAAATGTGTGAATAGTCTACAAGTGAGCTCATGAGGAGCATGAAGTGCACCAGCATTCGAGCGGAATGATTGTACAGGTCATATAACTCGAGTTGGCAAGGCGAGTCGAACATGACGGGGCGGGCGGAGCAACAGAAATAGCTGAAACTGTGTCGGGACCTGAAAATAAACGGTGCGCGCTCGTTCCCTCGAGTCTAGGGGTAAAGAGGGGAGGGGGCCGGGCCAGGCCAAATTTGGTGCGCCACCTCCCCTTCCTCCTCTCTAAGGATAACCCGATATCTCGAGAGGAGTCAGCGCAACATCTGGACGACGGATGATTGTTGTTACCTTTCATTTTATGTCAGTCCAAGAGTTCTTCTTGGGTGTGCCGTTCTAGATGTGCTGCCCTAGGTTGAGTTGGTTTGTGAGTCGTGTGGATTTCGTTTGGAAAGTGCACGTTAACATTAGTAGAGTTAAGCGGCATTGACTTTTTTGTTTAAGAAGTTCGTTAACGAATCCACTGGGTAGGGAAATGGGGCTCATATTGATCGTTAATATAATAATTCTTGAAGAAAGTTCTGGTATATTACCTTAAAATTGAACTTTATCATCCTGTTTCCTTAAATTACATAATCGATCCTCGTACTATGACGCAGATAGCACAATACTTTATTTGTTCAGCACAAGGCACACTGGACCATTTAACTAATGGTACGACCGGCTTCGGTGACCGCGGGTCTAACGCGCTACTCTCGAATAGACTGCCAAAGACGGGGATATCGAGGCTCGATCCCGGTCGGGTGCAATGAGGGTGGTTTTTCACTATACTTTCGCGTAAATTCGGGTGCACTTCATCTCAAATAACCCCATCTAATTCCTTAACCACTAGTGTAATTAGTACATATGCGCATCATCCAAACGGGTAGTAAGACCTGGTGCTAAAAAAAACTAATGGTACGGATTACAAGAGTATATTAGCATGGAGAGAGTGTGGGAAAACCACAGCGATAGATCACGTGTTAAAAACCACAACTAATGAGTACATCCATCCAAGCGGCTCGAACCATCACTGGTAGCCCAGTGTGTTGAGAACTTGTTGCTTCATATCACGTGACAACACGTGTGGAGGTAAACAGTAAAGAGAAATAGAGATAAATTTACCCACATGAACCGGGATTTTATTTTGTTTATTTGAGGTATTTCACGTGCACTTTCTGAACCGACTAATTATATAATCAGCGTATAACCCGAACGGGTAGTAAGACGCGGTGCTAAATAATATTAATAATTATATAATCGCACGAGAATGTCTTTGAGCGAGTGATAAAGTGTCTACCTACCAATATTGCAGGTTAAGGTACTTCACATACCTTTCAGGGTTATTTTTATTATGCATACCACAATTATTGACATGGGACCGACGGCTTTTTTTTAACCCCCTGAAGGAAGTCGCACTACTAATTTTTATCGCTCAAGTAAAATCATTCGACCGCGGCTGTATTTGAACCTACGTCCATCGGTCCCTGAGGCGAGCACTTACCCCAAGACCACCGAGGTCGACAGCCAAATAACTAATCCGGGGTGGGAAAAGTTCTAGAATTTTCCCTTTTGCCATGTATTTAAAGGCGAGGACCACTCCAAATTGCTTTTAGTGGCATTTTATTTACTTACAGTTTTAGGCAATATATATATTTTCTAAGGGTAGNTCTAAACCCCGACCAACTCGTCAAAGGTAAACCAAATGTTAACACTTTGGTGGTGACGTGGTGGTCTAAGGGTAAGGTGTCTTACTTCTGTGCTGGGGGTCCGGGGTTCAATCCCCGGTCCCGGCACAGATTTATCTGATTGCCAAACCCTTCCTTCACCTCTGACAAGACGTGTATTAATCATAACTTGTGAATGTGAGGAATGCCAGGCCTCCACCGTGGTTCGGATTCCACGTTAAACTGTAGGTCCGCCATTTCATCTCACAATCACCTTAACATTACACATTATCGTAAGTGCGTATAACCCGAACGGGTAGTAAGACGCGGTGCTAATAATAATAAACACTTTGGTGTTTAAATGCCCGAGTCTTGTTTTAAATGCTACGGTTAACATACCAGATAATTCCAGATATCAATGTCAAAAATGTATATTTGAGAAGGTTAGTTTGCTCATCGTAGTAGCACAGAGTTTGATATGTGATAATGTAAACAGTTGATTAGTGGCAAGAAAGGAGTATTTCAATTGCAATGGTGACTGACAAGGTGCCACTTAATATAATGAACTGTTTATATTTGGTATCTGTGGAAAATCCTCTAGAGAACACACCAGACGAGTCAAACCATATTGATCCTGTTCGGTGGTCGAATGGTCTAAGGGAGACTTTACAAACTCACGGCCCACATTCGGCCCGCGAGACACATCTGACTGATCCATCTGCTTGCAGTAGTTTTATATTATTGTCCGGCCCGCGAGACACTTCTGCTTGCAGTAGTTTTATATTACTGTCCGGCCCTCGATCTTACACGCACACCAAAAGAGTTTCCCGTTTATTTCTTCTTGTTTCAAGGTAAAAGTTCAGTGACCCCCTCCGCAGTTTTTCTGAGTGTTTGAACTCGTCTCTTTTTTTAGTGAGTTTTATATTTTTTCTGGGTAGAAGGTATTTATAATAATGTTAAAATTGATTGAAAGCTACCCATAAACATAAACCGCCATCTTGAGGCAACATATATTCCTCTTCTCACTGTGAGTCGACAACATTTAGTATTATTGTTAGTATTTTCTTGGTTGTCCGCCCTTACAGTGTGTCCTTAATACTAGCGGGCCCAAATGAATGAGAATGGAACCTGGGCCAGCGAAATACTCAAATCAATATTAGCTAAATTGAGAAAATAAAAATTGAAAAAAATCAAGGACCCGCTTCTGTGGCCGCATACTTTGACGCGCTACTCTCACGGTAGACTAGACTGCCGATGACGGGGAGATCGAGGTTCGAGTCTCGGTCTGGTGTACTGAGGGTGGTTTTTCCAAAATTGTTTTCTACGCAAATGCGGGTACACTTCCCATAAATATAACCCTCCTAAGCCCCAAAAACCATTAGCGTAGTTAGTACGTAAGCGTAAAGCCCGAACGGGTAGTAAGACTCGGTGCTAAACATAATAATAATAAAAACAATCAAGGATTTAAGGTGATAGAATCATATAGCACCCTCTAAAACAGTTCAAAAGGGATTGTGTTATTCAATGTATATGCAATACTGTAAAATACTTCAGTCTCATCCTATTTACTTGCCTTCAATCACAATTGTTATAATAAATTAATCTTTTCTCAGTAAACATTTTACAATCTATTATTATTTCCATGAATATAACTACATGTATTATTTATTATTGTAATACTAATTAATTTTACGCAACTTTCATTTTTATCTCAAAGTACTTTCTTATTATTTATTTGCTATTTTTTTACTTATTTAATCTTTTTATTTTAATCTCACATTTCTTGATAAAATGTATTCATCAATATTATAACACATATTTCAATTATAAATATAACTTATGTTTTCACAGTAAATATTTTAGAATAAATATTATTTCCCTGAACATACCCGCATATCTTGTTTATTATTAGAATACTAATTAATTTTCATCTTTATTTCAAAGGAACTTTCTCACTATTTATGTATTATTATTATTATTATTATTATTTATTTTTAATTTTTTTCTCTAATGTTTATTGATAAAATGTTTTCATCAATTTTATCACACTTATTTCAAAATTATCTTATCTGTAACATTGTACTGGTACTGTTGTCTATTATGTTTTGTGCATTTTGCCTTTTTTTTACTTTTATTTCATGATAAAATATTCATAATGTCTTTTAAATCTTTTAAAATTTGAACCCATGTAAAATTTCAATTATTTTAAATCCATAGTCCTATAAATAAGCTCTAGCTCTTTGAATAATGTAATTAATTATCAAATAATAATAATAAATATTCACACTTGTTTTAACATGTACCATCAAATAACTAGTGTAGACATCCAACGGCGGGCACAAGAAATAAACGCGAGGCTCATCTCTTCGCGTTTGACAGTGGTGGAGTTCGAAACCCAAACGGATTTACTGAAGGTAATTTTCCTAAATATTTTCTCCTCCTACCTCCATACAAACGCGGTTACATATTCTCTTGGTTCTACCGTACTCACCCCTTACCTACTAGCGTAATTAAAATGTGTATAGTCCAGACGGTATTTTTTAAAGCACCGCGTCTTACTAACTTTTCTGGTCATACGCATAATGTTTACTAATTAGACTGATGAGCTAAGGAATAAAAAGGTTTGATTTAGAGGAAGTGTACCCGAATTTTCCTGGAGGGAAAACCACCTGACCTAGAGTCGAGCCCGGATCTCCCTGTTATCACACATGACTGAAGCCTTAGACCATGCGGCCATCGAGGTAGGTCCAGACAGGTATTAAGATGCGGTACAGAAAAAAATGGAACTAAGCAAACCTGTTTCTAAATGTTATGGCCCGCAACACTCCGGGTTTGTGAATATGGCTTTTCTACAAATTTGAGTTTGAGATAAGACTGTGCGAATCCATAATTTTCATTTTAGAATTGAATCTGAATCCTGGCGAATCGAATCCGAATAGAATCTCATGACTAAAATAAATTTCAAGTCAAGTCTTAAATCAAATATCATGCCTAAAATTTTTTTAGAGAGTCCTAATTGAATCTAATGCTAATTTTATTTTATAGAACCGAGGCTTAGACGAGACCCTTCTTTGAAAAAATGGAATAGAAAATTTTATTTTAAAATTAGGCTTGGATCGAACCATTTATTTTAGGCTTACTATGATAATGTTTCATATCAAATCAGTATTGAATATTTTACTAATATTTCTAAAAATGTTGATATACATAAAAAAGTTGAACACAAAAATATTAAAATATAAGACATGTACAGTACTGTGACAAACAACTGCCCCACACGTGATTCCTTCACGACCTGCAACTCGAGCTAATTTCTCCATTCACTCTACCACGTAACTGGTTTCCGGTCTGACAATATTAATTTGTTAAGTATGAATGAGTTATAAATTCGAATTTTGAGATAAACACATCGAATATTTGTTTGATTTCGAATCTAATCCGAATTTTCCAATATTAAGATTTAAAATTTCGAAGCTTAGTAAGATTCGGATTTGAATTTGAAATTTCGAAGGTTCACACAGGCCAAGTTTGAGAGCACTTGTTTAAGGCATCAATCAACTATATTGACTATGACTGGGAGATCGTAGCTGTTACTCTGGTTGTGTGCACTGAGGGTGTATTTTTTAGCAAATATTATTATTATTATTATTAGCACCGCGTCTTACTACCCGTTCGGGTTATACGCACTTACACTAATGTGCAATGGTAGGGTGATTGTGAGATGAAATGGAGGACCTACAGTTTAACGTGGAATTCGAACCACGGTGGAGGCCTAGCATTCCTCACATTCACAAGTTGTGATCAATACTCATCTTGTCAGAGGTGAAGGAAGGGTTTGGCAATCAGATAAATCTGTGCCGGGACCGAGGATTGAACCCCGGACCCTCAGCAACAGAAGTCTGACACCTTACCCCTAGACCACCAGGTCACCTTTTAGCAAATAGTTTCGAGCTTAATGTTGGCCTCTTGCGTTGAGTCCAAAATTAAGTTTATATCTTTTTTATTTATTTTTTCACCACCTCTAACTACTTATTTAGGTTGTACGCATATGTACTAATTACGCTAACGAGTTAGATATTATTAAGGTCAAATTTAGAGGAAATGCACCCGCATTTGCTCGGAGGGAAAATTGTAAAACCATTTAGAAAAAACCTCAGTACATCCGCCCAGAATTCGAACCCTGATCTTCTTATCCTCGGTAGTCTATTGCGAAAGTGACGCCTTAGAGCATGCGGCCACTGGAGTGGGTCTATGGTCCAAAGTTTGACTCTTGAGCAAATATTCCCCTAGCTGGTTCACCACATTTCTTGCACTTGTCACTGAAGGGTCACCCTAGTTTAACATGTTTATTTTCAAATCAAGACACAAAGAGTTCTCTCACTGAGGATTAGCCCGGATATAAAGCTGCGTCCCCACTGAGTCGACATTGCCGATTGACGAGCGTGGTGGCTTCTCTTCTCCCCACTGAATCGACAAATGAGCCAGTCGAAAGAAAAATGTTTGACGAAGACTACGTGCTTATTGCTTGTGCCATATTCCCTATTGTTGATTAAAAATATATATATATATATTGCGTTATAAAAGATTTGGTGCACGCCCAAGTTGTCAGAGTAGAAGTAGATTTAGTGGTAGTTGTTTGATAGAAGATTTAAAACAAGATTATGTCGATGTTTTGAAGCTTGAATACAGATTTAACGGTGGTTTCAGAAAGATTTTTCGGATGTCCTAAGGTGAATTTGAAAATTTATTGCAAATAATTGAACCAAAGATACGTAAAAAGGAATCAAGACAAGCCATTCCCCCGTAGGAGCGTCTTTCTTTGGCTTAACATTACTTTACGACCAGAGATTCTCCGATCATTCGCTGATTTATCTCTTCAAAATTTCAAAATAAATCATTTATTTGTGCCATAAAGGCATCATACCTGTTATTTAAGCCTTGATTGTCTTTACTTATAGCGTTCCACAGTTATGTGTGGGACCAATAAAGTTCAATAAAAGAAAAAACCTTTAAGTTATTCCACTCCATTAAAAAAATATTCAAATATAATTTTAGGAAACACCTCTACCCTACGATGGTTGAATGTTGTTTGAGATCTGAAACATATTCCCACCACTAGAGTCGACACGACCTCGATTGATTTTTACCGACAGTAGATGGGAAATCAATCGATACATCAATTTACATTTTTTGTCGATCGACAAATTCAATTGAAGCGTCCCCAATGAGTCTACATTGTTGATCAACAATATCGACTTACAATAGACGCGGCTTTAGGTATGAGACTCACTTTGCTCGTTGGGGACTCCGTCCCCAAACCCCCAGTCATCGCATTTGGCACGCTTATGGAAATTGAATGTGCCAATATGCCTGCCAAATTTTATAATTCTAGCTGTCCCATAAGTGTGTCAGAAAATTTAAAAAATGTGTGGAAAATGTGCAAAATTTACCTAAAATCAAAAAATCTAGCTCTATCTCACCAAATCCGTAGCTGCTGGTGCAATCCGTTTTTTGATAGGTCCTACTATTTAGCCACAAGAGACCTCCAAAGAAAGGTCCATACACCGACTTTAAAGTTGCTCCACCATTTTGAATTTTTTTTGGGGGTTAAAAATTAAATTTTTTAACTTTTTGGAATTTTCCCGTCGGTTACAGGCTAGAAGCTAGAAGTTTGCCAAATTTCAAGTTTGCTTCAAGTCTGCTTCTTCATGAATGTGGGTATATATTTATAGGAAGTGTACCCACATAAAAAAACACGACTTTTTTACTTTGTTCTACCACTAAAGTATCAAGGCTGGTCTCCTTCCCAGATCACTATTTATATTAAGGTAAAGGTTGGACTTGCGGCGATTCATTAGATATGATCTGAAGCCGTGGGGAGGATAGGTTGGGTGTTTTATGCCCACACTAGTGACCACGTGGCCAGGGCGTCCGTCACACTCTTAATGTACCGAGTTGCCGGTTGATGCTTTAGTCTCAGCCACTGCACTGGTCTTGGTTTTACACACGTGATTTATCACTGTGGGTTTTCAATTTCCTCTCAATACTAATGCGGGTGCATTTCCTTAGGTTATCTTCCTTATCCTTTTAATATATATTAACCCGTTAAGTAACCATTGAGTTAATGCGTAGACAAAAAGAGCATGGTCTTATAATTATTAGTGCTAAGTGACTGTAAAAATAAGTAAACATATTTTAAATGCGAATATAATATTGTATAATATAAATACAGTAGTATTTTGATAGTAAGGACCATTTATAAAATACAAATCCTCTATTTTATTATTGTTTTAGAGGCTTTCTATCAAAAGACACAGTTGATAAAATGACTTGACGTACATATATATAATATTAAAGAAGTTTTAGTAATGGTTAGATACGATTCTTCCTACAAAAATTGTATTGTACGTATGACATTTATTTTTGAAATTTTCTTAATACATCTTTGATGTTTTCTGAAATTAAATCACAATTTAGCCCGACCAAGTAAAATGTACAGCTGTAATAGAAGTATTATTATTTTTAGCACCGCGTCTTACTACCTGTTCAGGCTATACGCATATATACTAATTACGCTAGTGATAAAGGTTGAATTTAGAGGAGGTGTACCCACATTTGCGTGAAGTGTAAATCCATCCTGGAAAAAACACCTTCAGTACACCCGACCGGGATTATAATAACACCGATCTCCCTGTCATCGGCAGTTTAGTCCAACACGAAGGTGACGCCTTAGATCATGCGGTCACCGCAGCAGGTAATCGAGATATTAAAAAAGCACTCATGTTGCCCTTATCATCTAAATTTTTTTATTTCTTCCACGCCTTACTACCTGTCCGAGCTATGCGCATTTAATTAATCTAATGGGGTAAAGATAGATAAGGTAGGGAATAAATGTACGCAAATTTTCGTAGAAAAAGATTGTAAAACCATTTAGGTAAAAAAGCGCCCTCAGTATATACCCTGCCAGTCCGTCACCAGTAGGTAAGGTTAGATTAAACTGACGTTTAGTTCGCGTACCCACCGATGCAGGCGTATCTGCTTTAGATATATCACAAAAGTGATGGTGACTTTCCTTATGATTGATGCGTATTTGTTTAATCAGCCCACTTATGCTTGTATTCAGAACGGGTAAGAATACTAGGTGTTAAGAAAACATTAGTCCCCTAATAGTGTGGTTACTTAGGCCCTGGCAGGTACAAGTGTCAGTGTTCTATCAACTAAAGGGCTTGGTTATCTAGTCCAAGTGTACAGGAGGATTAAGGTGACATATCTTCTAGGTTTGACTGGAAAGAAGATGTGAGCCCAGACATGATCGAACTAGCCAATGATTCAACTCCAACCTTCCGTGGTAAAACGCGCTGACACTGACGGTGGCTGCTGACTCCAAACCAGATGATCAGGGCTCACTGCACTGGGAGTGTTTTTTAAAAAAAAAACATAAGATAGAAAAAACAATTTGTTTTTAACTTATATGC
>CABFWO010003701.1:60402-80835 GCA_902155825.1 Timema genevievae
GGGGGGTTCAGTTGTGAAATCGTTTGTTTGTCCAGGCTTATGTCACATTTTCTTCCAATCATCCTCTTCACACTTTATCCTGTGTAAGTTGTGAAAAGTACGAATGGATGGTAATAAGTGTTACGCTATAAAAAGGTATTATTATTATTATTATTATTATTATTGGTACTCAACCTAAATGAGGAACTAGCACCTAAAAGTGCATTTGTAGTGAACTTCAAATCTTTCATAACTCACCTGCTCGAACAGCAAGTAAAGATTACATTTTGACTTCAAAGGCTTTCGAACTAAATTCTCTTAGATTTAGTAGAACATCGTCTGAAGCACACCACTTTGAAAATATCGCCCAATTCCGAGGCCTACCAGTGACTCAAGCTTTCTAAGCTTCGGAAGGCCAGGGTTATGAGGGTGAACTGAATTCAACTTGGCCAGGTGGAGGACGTTTGGCGCAATCAGGGATTATTTTAGTTGAAATACACGGGTCGTTTGGACCAGTTTGGCCATAAGGACGTTTGGCGCAATCAGGGATTATTTTAGTTGAAATACACGGGTCGTTTGGACCAGTTTGGTCATAAGGACGTTTGGCGCAATCAGAGATTATTTTAGTTGAAATACACAGGTCGTTTGGACCAGTTTGGCCCTAAGGACGTTTGGCGCAATCAGGGATTATTTTAGTTGAAATACACGGGTCGTTTGGACCAGTTTGGTCATAAGGACGTTTGGCGCGGTTGTGAAAACCCCTATTAATCCTACCTTGTGTAATTGTTTACTTTCAACTCACATTTTTATAGCCAGTATCTGTTCAATCTTCTGTGACTATGGATGTTGACCAAATTATTACAATGAAGTGTGGCAACGTGTCTATTAAAATATTGTCATGAATGGTTTCTAACTTTGTGAGCGCGTCACTTCTAAGTAAAGGTGAAGACAGTGAAGTTTCTCTTTACTGACCATAGATGTTGTGTTTGCATTTTACTGTACGTCAAAGGATAAGTTAGGATAAGAGGTGAAATTAGGATTCTCTTTCTTCCTGTCTTGGTCGTCCCACCCATTTACTTACTAAGATTGCGCCAAACATTTAGTCTATATTGGTCCAAAAAGGTCGCTTTTCGGAGGGAATGTCCTACGGCAACTTGACCAGCAAACTCCTCTAGAAAGGAGAGATTAGCTGCGGTTTGGGTATCCCCGGTATATCCTCTAGGAATCAACTGTGTCGGAGTAAGGTGCTCTAAACACTCACCTAACCCCAATTATTGAAGTTATAAGCCAAAGAAACAATGACAATATGACAATAATTAATTTTTGAGTACTATATCTAAGTCTTATATTATAAATAACAATTAAGTCAAAAGCAATAAATGATAGAATATAGTTGTCTCTAATTTTGTCTTTGTTGGTACATGGCTTGTCTAAACTAGAATGGTTATTTATCTACTTTTTAACAAATATATAAAAATAAAGTAGCCAACCTTGACAAAAATCACTTTATTAACCTTAAAGCTATCAACATTTACACCGTTTAAGTCTCGGTTGGGTGTGTTGAGGTTTTTTTTTTACAAAATGGTTTTCTACTATCTCTCCACGCAAATGCAGGTACACTTACTCTAAATATAACCTTCCTATTCTCCTATTCACAAAAACTATTAGCGTAAGTAGTACATAAACCCCGAACGGCTAGTAAAACGCGATGCTAAAAAAAAAGAAGACACCATCTGTAAAAATTGGCAGCTGCAAAACAAATATAATGAGATCTATTTTTTTTTCATACGCATTTAACTGCGCTAACGGGCTATGGATGAGTTAGGTGGAATTGAGGAAGTGCGCCCGTATTTGCGTGTAGGAAGAATGGAAAACCATTTAGGAAAATGAACCCTAACCTCCCTGTCACTATAACTAAGTGAGCCTGACATTTAGTCCGCGGGCCCTCCGATGTGGGTTAAAGGAATTATGAACACATGAAATAAAATCTAATAAATGTTTGAATCATTGTATTGGTGTCAAAAATTATTGGGTTGACTATATGTCTCTAGTAAAGTAGAATTAGTCTTCTATGGGAAAGATACTTGGTTTGATTCGTTGTAGAGCCTATTGTTAATTAGTTTTGTTTATTTTCCCTTCCAATCGGTTTGGTAGGATTGAGAATATCGTTTCCTATTTTGGTCCGACGGCTTATCTTAGTCGGTAGTGCGTCTTTGTACCAGTAAACTTATTATGGGTTCGATTCCTAGAAATTGTTAAAATGTATCACTAAAATCGAGTATTTTCTCTGTCGCAAATTTTTACTTGGTTAATATTATCTCATTTTTGCGCCCTATAACTTATTACTCGATCGAGGTATCCACAACTTAAACTAATTATATTCTGAAAATGATATCTAGATGGAGTAATTCACACTAATAAGCATAAATAATAGCTCTGGCTATTAATTCTTAAACTAATTAGTCTAAAATACACTATGAGGATTGAAATTTAAGGAAGTACATTAGCTTTTAGCTGAAAAAATAATGTAAAACCAATCATTCCTTGTAATCCGCGTCTTACTATCCGTCCGAGCTATCTGAACTGGAGTAGGGATGAAGCAGGAAGACTTAATAGGGAAAGTACCTACATTTTTGTGAAAGAACAGTGGAAGACAGTTTATGAAAATAAACCTTCTGTAAGCCTCGAGCTCCCGTCAGCAGAAAATCAGGCAAGACCAGACTGACACTTTTGTCCGACTGTCCATCGGTGCGAGTTAAAATAAATTATAAACAAATTAAATGTACCCCGTTTGGGAGCGAATCCAGTCCTCTCATGTCAAAGTCATAATACTGCGCCAACCTTTCCGGCCCGGGTTTATTGGTAACTTAGTCGCCTGGGCTCATCTAATTAGGACGGCCTCTGCTCGTGTATTTAGGTTAAGTGCACCGCCCTTGTCCTAGTCCGGTAATACTTGAAGAAAACCACATGGGCTGGATTTGTAAAAAGGAAATCCACTCTCTTGCGATCATCGATAGCTCACAGGCCATGTACATCGTCGTAGGCCTCTATGAAGCTAAATTATTATTGGTCAAAGTAAGCGTTTGACTGGAATCTGTGATATTGGTGAAGTGGTTAAATATTCATATCGTGTTTGGTCACTGTTAAAGGAGAGCTCGTGGTTCGAATCTCATACAGGCGAACCTTTGGTGATTTTGCACTTGTCACGTTATCTGTAGGGTTTTACATCCTCTCTCACGCTAATGCAACTTAATTTCCTTTCTTAATCTTACCTCCTCATCCTTGAGAAAAAAACGCATGGATTGAATTAGTACGGGAACTTGAGATATTATATCACAGCAACCAGATCCCAAGACTACTAATTTTACATTTAGTCATAAGAAACAAATTAAATTTCACATTTATAAATATTGGGCCACAACCAAAAATAAAACATGGCAAATAAATAAATAAATATATATATATATATATTAAGGAATAATTATTAAGTTTAACTTCAAGGCTATAAACGGCTTAATTTAATAGATAAAGAAGATGAGAAAATTGTCTTAGTGTAAGTTTACTCACATTATCGTGAAGATGGGGGGAGTAGATCACAAGTTATCTGGTTGAGATATACTCGGACATTCCTTTTCGATGGTGAACCAGAAAAGATAAGATTCATGCCTTCATCCGTGTGTTCACAGAAGTGTGTTGTTTCAGATTTAAATTATTTATTTTCTTTCGGGTCACTATTTTTGTGCTTTTGTTTATTTTAAAAATAATGTTGGTATTATTTGGCATTTATAAAATAGTTTAAATCATCGAGCTTATCTTATCAAATCTTTGCTCAACTATACAACGGATATAACAAAATAAAATAAAAATTTAACTAATAATAAAATATTGTGTAGTAAATTAAGTAGGTAATAAATGTCGGTAAGAAGCTTTAGAACCATTATACTTAGACTGTGTTGAGCTCTTGAGGTACACAAATAAAAACTTAGCATAATATATTATGCATATCTCACACACACCATTCCTAAAATTTTTAGTTTGAATCTCTCTTAAATTGTATCTTTGACTCGTTCCTAATATTTTATTCATTTGTTGAGATTATCCACCACCTTATTACCCAATCACAATAATTATTGTAAATACAGTATTTAAACAATGAATTTTAATAACCAGTTGTTTTATCTTGATTGTAAAATTCATTCGATTGTGTGAATTACAATAGGCTGGTTAAAACCCTTAGTTTGAATAACATTAAAAATTATAGCTATATGTTTATTGAACGACAATTTTATAATCACACGTTTTATTAACAACCAACTTACAACAACTTGCCCCGGTAAATACAGTATCTAAAAATTTGAGACAACTAATATCAAACGATTAATTTTCTTATATGCTACTTGGGATCAAACTATAGCCCTTAAGGCCTGTAATCGTTCTACCTTTGCTCATCACCTATCGGATAAGAAATATTGCTGTGGACAATCAAAGCAAACTAAGAGTAATTTGTAAAAAGTCTGCAACATAACAGCAACTTACACTTAAGTGATAGGCAACACAAACTACGTCCTGTTTGGAGGATTGACAGACATCAGATTGACAAGGCGCTGCAGTCGACATAAATGTTAAGACGGGACTAACCTTTTTTAAGCGCATCAAGTTGGCAAGCATTCAATAATCCAAGACAACAACAGGTGGGACTATAGACCTATAATTTATTCTTTTATATTCTTAATGTGCAGCACTTTCTTCGCCACACTGTAGAATCACTGCGCTACTTACATAATTTTTAAACATGTATTTTTATCTCATTAATTTTTATTGTTTTTGTGTTGTGACAGTAGAGGTATATTATGATCCACTTTTTTGAATGTGTGGATAGTTTAAGTAGCGTTCTAAAATTGAGGAATGAGTAGAAAACCTTATCGATGGGCACACGGATTAAACATCCAACTCGGATAGATTGTTTTGCTGAGGACGTTACGGTTTTAATCCCGGTCGAGTGTAAGGAGGGTGGCTATAATATGTGGTTTGGGTAGCTGGCATGTGTAGTAAGGCAAGTTGTAAACAAAAAAGTAAAATTATTTCTAATTAGTTATCACACAAGCAAATTAGTAGAACTACATTCAAAACTGTCATCTTATCCAAGACACCAGTAGCTCAATATACTGGATCACCGGTGATGATGTAGAGGTTTGAATCTCGACTGGGTATATTCGCGGGTAGTTTTTCACGTATGACTCATCACTGTTTTTATTTTTACTTTTTTCCTACAATAATGTGGGAGCACTCCCATCCTTCTTATCCTGCTGCCTTAGAGTAAGCCGTTAATAAACACAATGTGTAAATTACTAATAAAAATATTACATTCAAAATTGAATAATTTACTATTTACAAGCTTTCAATGAAAGTGAAATATATTGTTCAAACAAATACAATTTATACAGAATGACATTAATTTATATATTTTTTGCACCACATCTTACTACCCGTTCGAGCTATAAGCATATGTAATAATTACGTTAATGTGTTAGGAATGAGGATGGTTGAATTTAGAGGAAGTGTGTCCACATTATTGTAGATGTAGACGGAGAAGGAAAAACCATTTAGGGAAAATCCCCCTCAGTACACCTGACCGGGAATCGAACCCCAATCTATCCAACATCGGAAGTCTAGTCTAAAACGAGAGTAATGTCTTAGGGGTTAGACCATTGGTCCCTCAAAGCGGGTCGTTAAAAACTGTTCCTCTGTATATTTATAAATTATCAAGACATTTGATTAGAGAAAAGAATTCAGCCTTCGGTAAAAAGGTTAGTTTTAGTAGAACATACTGTATTTTTTATTTTTTCATTTGATTTATTTGTTAGTTCAACACCAAGTTCTTTAACGACTTAAGATTGAAGGATGTGCAATATAAATTAAAAGTAATGCACTTGCAATAGTGTGGGGAGATGTAGGTAAACTCAAGCTATAAATCACATATGGAAAATCCCCCTTAATGCACTGACTGAGATTCAAACCTCGAGCTATCTATAGATAATTGTTAAGTTTACAACGAATTCACTTTTTTCTATTCAATTTTATTGATAAATATATAAACTATTTTTAATATATTGCAACGAGAACCAGTCAATATTTTCTCAACAGATTTATAAATCACTTGTAATTTCGAATTATTCAAATTGGAATATTTTTAGTAGCACATAGACATAGTCTCACAAATATGATATAAATATTTCCACTTACATTTAAGTTTTGAGAAAGTAGTTGATATTTAAATCTTCCTATAAAGTTTATTCACATTTACAACCAATGTCATAACACAAAACAATAAAGGTTTGATTAAATAAGTGTATTTTCTAAAACTCTTTCTGTGACACAATACTGCAACGTTGTTACTTGAATGAGGAACTGTTTTCTAAGTACCACATCTTAGTACTTATTCGAGTTAAACGCTTATGTACTAATTACACTAATAGGAATAAGAAGGTTATATTAAAGTAAGTACATCCGCATTTGCGTGTAGAGAGAGTGGAAACAATTTCGGATAAACCACCCTCAATACACCCGACCGAGATTCGAACCTCAATCTCCTCATCAGCGGTAATCTATTCTACTGCGAGAGTGACGCCTTAGACCATGCGGACAACGAAGTGGGTGGGAGAGGAACTATTATTGGAGCTACACAGAAATAGGGTAAAATACTGTATATATAATAAGTATAGTCAGATCATTGACACTTTAGAGTTACCCTGAGCAGATTACAGCCCGTGGCCCGTGTGCGACTCGTCACGTATTTTTATGTGGAATGCAAGCTATAACTATTTATCTAGGAAAAACAATTTTAGTGTTAAGAAACCATAGCTGTAAAAAATTATTACCGAAAAATATGCAACACATCCATTGAACTATTACATTTACACACGACATTAAATAAATGTATGATGAAAGATACTAAAAAAATTGCGTTCATCTCCTTAAGTTTTGTTTTATTGGAGAATCACTAATAAATTGACTTTCTTTTATTATGATTAAACGTAATTTTTTTATATAATAAATTGCGTCTATCGAAAAATGGTATTTTGTTTGGTGGCTCATTCTTATATTTGAATTCTCAATGTGGTCCTTCGGAAAAAAAAAAGTAAAATAAATCCTAGGCTCTGCTTTAGAGAATTACTAAATATATTTTCATGTATTTACACACACAAGTCATGTGTTATGTTACTGCAACTTTTGACTCATGGAGTCAATTTTGATATTTATAAAGTAAATATTGTAAAACATTAAATTGGTAAATATTGACGCTTTAACTATTTTTTATTTCTTATAAAAGATTATTCATTTCACGATGTTACAATAATCCAATTACAGTAGATAATAATATATTGAAGGTGTTCCGCAAGCTAATTTCTTGAAACAGTTTTGATAATTACTGCCATTAAGTAATTCCACTAAGGCTCCTTGAAGTAACTCCAAAAGTTATTTTATTGCAGTTCAAATATTTACTTATTGAAGTAGTTCCACTAGCTACTGCCTTGAATTAGTTTCGCTAGTTACTGTCTTGAAGTAATTCCACTGGTTATTTTCTTGTAGTTCCCCTAGCTACTGCCTTGAAGTAATTCCATTAGTTACTTTCTTGTAGTTTAATTATTTACTGTATTTAAGTAGTTCCTCTAGTTACTGCCTTGAAGTAGTTCCACTATTTAATGTCTTGAGGTAGTGCCACAATTCTACTGTCTTGAAATAATTCCACTGTGTGCTGTCTTGAATGGTCTACTAATTATTACTTTGAAGTAGTTCAACTAGTTACTGCCTTGAATTAGTTTCGCTAGGTACTGTCTTGAAGTAATTCCACTGGTTATTTTCTTGTAGTTCCCCTAGCTACTGCCTTGAAGTAATTCCATTAGTTACTTTCTTGTAGTTTAATTATTTACTGTATTTAAGTAGTTCCACTAGTTACTGTATTGAAGTAATTCCACTTGTTACTGCCTTAAATTAGTTCTACTAGTTACTGTTTTGAAGTAGTTCCACTAGTTACTCTTGAAGTAGTTCCATTAGTTACTGCCATGAATTAGTTCAACTGGTTACTGCCTTGCATAATTAGTTCCGCTAGTTACTGTATCTAAGCAGTTTCCCTAGTTAATTTCTCGGCTTGTTTTGCAGAGATAAACTTAAAGAGTTTAGGAACTAAATATTACCATAGCTATATTATACAGGCATCCCATCGAATGTTTGGTCCATTAAGTCCGTCCGTTGCTATGAATTTGTTCGGATAACGTTGCGCTTATACTTGGTATGACAAAAAATGTGTACGTCATTCACGACTCGTCGCACAGGAGCAACAAAATTAATAAAGGTGTAATGCGTCAAAGTGTGTCTTCATTTTGAGAGCCAAACTTGTGATGAAGGGAGAAGTGGATATTTTTAAACTGTTATTAACGGTTAAGGAAGGGGAGTTAAGAAGGAATTCACCACCATTCTCCTAAAGAAAGGCTGTAAAAGTCAACAAAACTTAACCTATCCCCAATGCAACCGACTTTTCATATCAGAGCAAGGCTTTCTAGCCACCACACCAACCTTGCCTAAAATGATAAACGATATTAGCGGGAAGTCGTTGATGACTTTACCTCATGACTGTTTTGGGGGGATAGTAGGGAGGTGATCTCACTTTAAAAAGTTTTACTTTTAATACCACTACTATTAACGGGGTAAGGGCTTGTATGGAAATTTAGAAAAATGCACCCGCATCAGCGTGTGGAGGAGGTTGAGATAAAACACAAGGGTAAATCATCTGTGCAAACCAAAGTAGCCGCCTGATATTTGAGCCACGACTTACTCGCCCGTCGCCAGAAATCCAGTCTGACACCGTAGACCATATGATCTCCAGTGTGGTTGGATATTTGGGGCCTGTTGGGCTGCACTGGGCTAAATCTGTCCGTAAGTCATCTGCTGATATAGATGTGTGTTTATAAAGTGAACGTTGATTAAAGTATAAATATTTTTGGGTATACACTCACATTTTAAGGAAAAATAAAAACGCAATCAACTGTTACAACTTCTCTATTTGAAACTATCGCAACAATTTATATTTTAGTATTACCAGGGTTTAAAAATCATGCCAACCCATAACGTCCTAAAAACAAAATACCAACTAAAAATTAACGTAAGAGCAAAGAGATGGAAATGCTAAGGCCATTGAGAGAGCATAAGGGAAAGATAGAAACGGTTTACGCTAAAGAAAATAGAGAGTGAAGCCAATAAAAATGAACGTAATAACAAAAACTCTCGCTCTTTGTTAGCTGGTTTGTCGAGTATTTCGCCATTCAGATACTAAATCCCCCCCTCCTTCAGATACGAGATGATGAAGTTCCTGTAAGGTGGGTTGGAGCAAGAATTGAGAAGAGTGAACGGGAAAGAGAAGGATAGATATAGCGAATTAAAAATCCAGCAAGGACAAACAAAATTAATGTTTTTCCGCATATTTTTGCTACCTGTCCAATGCACCTACATTTGAGTGGGGGTGGAGGGGAGGGTTGAGAAATCATTCAGGGTATACCACCCTCAGTACGCCAAGCCGAGACTCAAACTCAAACCCACCAAACAGCAAACAAGACAAGGCAAGACCGGCGCCTTAATCCAGGTGTCCACTGATGTAAGTATACATCCTATTCCTTGGTATAAACACTCATAAAATGTTTGTGTAAAGTGAATGAATCCCCCCTTTCCCCCATAACTCTTGAACCAACCGACAAATTTCAGTCAGACTTGGTGCAAATTCAGTTCTTCTTTCGTATATCAAAGTTTGATATTACCCGTTTCGGTGGCCACATAGTCTAACGCGCTATTCTCATGTCATACTAGACTGCCAATGACGGGGAGATCGAGGTTCGAATCTCGGTCGGGTGTACTGAGGGTGGTTTTTCTAAAATGGTTGTCCACGTAAATGTGAATACACTTCCTTTAAATACAGCCTTCCTAATTACTAAAATCATTAGCTCAATTAATACACAAGTGTATGACCCGAACGAGAATTAAAACACGGCGCTAAAATAAAAAGTTCGATAGTATAGCTGAACATAGCTAAGTGGCACAGTTGGCCGAGCCTAAACAAATAATTATCTTGCCTCTTCCTAGGCTCACAGAATAATCGGATCAAAGGCCACTTAGTGGTGGAACACTAGGCCACCAAAGGGCTAAGCTCTGATAATATAGTATTTTAACCAAGCTATAGGATTTGATTTATTGGTAGCCACAACCCCTCTGTCTCAGCACACGGTGTTAGACCCCTGGATAATAGGGTTGGACCTCCCCAACTTCAAGATATCTCAAACGAAACGAAGGAAAATATTTAACCAATTACTCTAAAAAATTGAAGCCTTATCAAAAAGGTCCCGATGCAACAGGTTGACTATAAAGAAGATATAAATATCTCAGAGGGTTAACCCCCTACCCAATCAAAATCACCTCTTCACACACCCCTCCACTGTACAGTATTAATTATTGAGCTATGGTGTTGTTCAAAATGAAACATTGGGAAAACAATAATTCCCATACTTTCACCCATCAATTCGAACAACTTAATTCTACACAGTGTTCCCGTCCAAAGGCAACTTTGGCACCCATTCGCGTGTCGGTGCCAGCCTTTGATCTAAATGTGAGCACAAGCAAGCAGAAACAGGTGAAGTATTCCCACTGGAAAACCGACAAGAGACAACGTTGTATATTTTAGTTCCACTCGAGATGACGACAGAGCCTTGCTCGCTGCCAAATATAGCCAGGACCCTATGTGTACACTTCGTTAGAATAACGTCTGGACTACTTGGAACACAAGGGGGATACATTTTAAACTCGTGTCACATTATTAGTAGGTGCAGGGTTAGGTGAAGCTGATACTCGCACAGAACATCCATGATATGTGGCATTAATGACATCTCTAGTAGGTGCAGGGTTAGGTGAAGCTGATACACGCACAGAACATCCATGATATGTGGCATTAATAACATCTCTAGTAGGTTCAGGGTTAGGTGAAGCTGATACACGCACAGAACATCCATGATATGTGGCATTAATAACATCTCTAGTAGGTGCAGGGTTAGGTGAAGCTGATACTTGCACAGAACATCCATGATATGTGGCATTAATAACATCTCTAGTAGGTGCAGGGTTAGGTGAAGCTGATACAAGCACAGAACATCCATGATATATAGCATTAATAACATCTCTAGTAGGTGCAAGGTTAGGTGAAGCTGATACTTGCACAGAACATCCATGATATATAGCATTAATGACATCTCTAGTAGGTGCAGGGTTAGGTGAAGCTGATACTTGCACAGAACATCCATGATATGTGGCATTAATAACATCTCTAGTAGGTTCAGGGTTAGGTGAAGCTGATACACGCACAGAACATCCATGATATGTGGCATTAATAACATCTCTAGTAGGTGCAGGGTTAGGTGAAGCTGATACTTGCACAGAACATCCATGATATGTGGCATTAATAACATCTCTAGTAGGTTCAGGGTTAGGTGAAGCTGATACTTGCACAGAACATCCATGATATATAGCATTAATGACATCTCTAGTAGGTGCAGGGGGTTGTGAAACAGTCCAGTACAGAATTTATGTTGTATGGGATTATAATAATCACTTTCAAATTCAGAAGTTGGTTAAGCTGTCTATTAGATGATAATTCTTGGTTTCAATTTCCTTTATTATAGTGCAGGCCAACAGTCAAAAGACTTATAATAGGCCAACACTGAAAAGTACACAAGTACCTGACATGTAAGCATAAATGCATAAGAAAATAAAATAAACAATCATAGCTAAATAATTATACATGAGATAATTAGTTACTGAAATATAATAAAATAATAATAAACTACTGATATTAAAAAAAAGCAGAATAATGTAAATTTAAATGTATTAGAGGTATAAATTGTACTAAGTAAATCAATGATAAGGGATTTCCTTATTATCTCTCCAAGTTTGGCTTTTTTTATGGTAAAAGTCGAATTAAACAAATCTAGAATCTGTGCTATGGATACAACGGCCAATAGGGCTGACCTTGTAAGAGTTATATAGAGAAAACAATTTTGTATTAATAAAAATACTTTTGATAAAAGAAATAGTTTAAAATTTGCTTTGTATAACTTCAAAAATAGCTGTTTAGAAAAATGGTCGTTTTCTGACATTGCAGTGTCCCCCTTTAACATTTTTAAGTTTTGAAATTTTTTATTTAAGATTCTATTCAAAATAAAATGTTGAAATATTGTTGGGCAGACAGGAATAGTTGTCAAAAGAAGTATCACTTCATGATTTAATATAATTATATAGGCAATAATTTGAAACAACCCTACCTACGTTTTAAGATGAAGATAGTCCAGTTAGAAAACTCAACTGAAAGAACTTTAAATAACTTACATATTCATGCCTTTGACTGTACCATGAACATCAGCGTTGGGCAAAATGTTAGCGTTCTTGGCATTTATCCCGGTAGATAAAGGGACGGGTTAGGATTCCACACCAATTCAATTTCCTATAGGCAGTTTTTTCCTCCCGCACAATGTGAACTTCTGTAATCTCTCCGAACATTCGCTTGTAGAAGTTATTTTTAAACAACTACAACTCACCTTCCTGTTACTGCAGGTTTCCTAATTTAAGCCGCTGATTGTACTAAGGTTAGATCGTTTGGAAAAAATATAAATCATGTGTGGCCAAAGTGGCTTTAATCATACGCGCTACCACTATCGGTGACCTAAACTATACTCCCTAAGGGAAAATAAAAGCAGTGGGAATTATTATAGGTACCAGACTTTAACTGGAGTAAATAAAAGTAGTAATCTGTGAAAATGTCATCGGTGGGCACGCGGACAAAATGTTAGGAGCATATAGTCTTGTTTATCGGTGACGGGGGGGTTATCTTGAATCCCAACCGGGTGAAATGAGGTTGGGTTTTATCACTGGATGGTTTCCCACTCTACCTCCACGTAAATGTGAGTTAATTTCCTCAAGATATCTATCTTCCTTAACCCCTACTCTATTAGTGTAGTTGAATGTGGATATCACGGGGGGATATTCGGGTGTGGTGGGGTGGAGGGGGGATGGTTTGACACAATCATGGGCTACATACTTTCTCATGTAGTAGTCTATTGTAGTTTTGAACAAAATTTTCGAAAATCCTTACAATAAACTACCGTAATTATTTTCTTCCCGAAAACAAATGTATAGTACAGAGACAAGTATCATAAAGAGCACTCACCAGATATCTATCAATTTTGAACAAAATCAATAAAGCAATTTTTTTTAAAAATCAAATCTAGTTATAAATATCAGTGCGTTTTGAACCACCCTTAAATTATTTTTTCTCCGAAAAAACAAGTATTGAGTATGATTCACCATACGTCTTCCTATGTAAATTAATTATGAATAAATCTGTTATGTCCATTTTGAATAAAATAGCTACATCCCATTTCGAAAAATTTTAAGTTTTCCAAAGTCAATAATTTGTAAACTAGCCTCGTATGAACTTTTCTCAGAGAAACAAGAAAACAAAACTATTTACTATATAAAACACTTCGCAGATATCCATTTTGAACAAAACCGTTGAATAAATTTTTAAAAAATTTCGAAGTTTCAAAAATCAGTCACATTTAAACTAGGCTTAAATTAATTTTACTCTTAAAAGTAAGTGTGCAACGTTATTGGTATCATTTTGAACATTTTCCATCTATCATGAACAATATTGTTAGAGCGGTTTTCAAAAAAATAATCCGTATCTTCCAAAATTTGTTGTCAGTAATGATAAAGCTAGAATTAAAATCACGAATTCACCTAGAGACATGACCAAATAATAGCTCAATATCAGGTTTTGAACAAAATTGACCAAAACATTTCTACTGCAGCCCCAAGTACAGACAGAGAGGTGGACATAATTGTAAGAAACACTTTTTGGGGTCACATAAAACGTAAAGGTTCATGATAATCTCGAGGTAAAAAAGTTCCCAAATACAATATTCTATCTTTATGAGAAAGTAAATCCATTGCCCTTGATGCTATCGGACAGGATCGAAACCTGATCTCTCATGTCAAAGACAGGCACGCTATAAGTCCAGCCAATCTTTGTGATAATAAGTTAATGAATTAGTGGATAGTGAGTGAGCCTACCTTGTGCGCCGATGGAAGATGAAGATGGGGCTGACCCTTGACTAGTCAGTAGCACTTGTGGCGGCTGACTGTGCCCGGACTAAGGGCCAGAGCCGTCACGACGCATCAGGTCACATGACGCTCTCCCATTGGTTGAGTCGCTTTTAGATTCCCCTCGCCCCCAACCCTTCTTCCTCACGACACAGCGCTTGGTGGTTGCCCTAAAATACATCGCCCTCGACAACTGGGGGTTTTCTGAAAGACGAGATGATCTCGTAGAAATCTGCACAGAGGGGGCTATGGCGATGATTTTTAATAGGATACACCGCTAGTCGCCCCCGCTTTAAGGTCATCCGACAATAACCGTTTTATTGCACAAGTTTAACAAGTGGATAATTAATTATAAGCTATAAGAATTAATTTTAATTTAATTCAATGATTACAAATCATTACCGTTCGCGATTTATAAGGCGTCAAACTTGCTATTTTATTCTTTTCTTGTACCATTGTTAAGAAACAGTAGTTAATGTATGGGACTGAAATATAATATAACTAGACATTCATATTAGGTGTATACAATTAAATATTATAATAAATATTAATTAATAATTTTAGATATTTTAATAATATATAATATTACTATTATAAATAATACTAATACTATTATACATTTAATTGTGTTGTGATGATTTGAAATCATTGAATCACTATTTATGGCTTATAATTAAGTATACAATTATTGTTAAAACTGTACAATAACACTTTAACTGTAGAATGAACTTAAGGGTGTTCAAAATTAAATTATTTTTTTAACACTTTTTTTGGTTGGTAAGCCATTTACACTCGTTTATCTATTATTTTTTTCTGAAATGAACATTCCCATTTTCATTGTTATAAAAAAATTAAACTTTTTTTTATAAGTTTATTGTGTGTTTTTTTTTAAATAATTTCAATTCCAATTAATTTTATGATTTTATTTTTGGGATGAAAATATTCGACAAATTTCTCAACAATATTTAAATTAGAACAAAAGTTTGCTAATCCCGAGAGTTAAAAGGGCTCTTTAACAAAATAATAATAATAAGATATTAAAAATAATTCAAAACTCGCTTGAACAAACTTAATAGTGCTTTAGCCTTATATTAGAAGAATCGCGTTATTAAAATTAACAAGAGCTACAAATCAATCTGACACGGATTACAAGGAAGTTGTACAAACATTTAATCCAAATATATTTTTATAGAGCGTAGCATGTTTACGGTCTACCATTTTTAATGTATAGGTATTTTTATGGTTTCTTTTTCTTCTTCTTTGTGTGTGTATGCGTGCGTCTTTGTGTGCATGTATTTGTGCGCGTGTCTTTGTGTGTGTGTGTATGTGTGCGCTTGCAATATATCTCACTAAACGCCCAAGAAATCCACATTTTCAAATATTTTCTTAGCACCGCGTTTTACTACCCATTCGGGCTATACGCTTATGTACTAATGGGTCAGGGATGAAGAAGGTTGAATTTAGAGAAAGTGCACCCACATTTACGTGGGAAGAGAGTTGGAAGCCATTTAAGAAAAGCCACCTTCAGTACATTCGACTGGGATCGAACCTCGATCTCCCTGTCTTCGGCAGTCTATTGTGAGCAAAGTGCCTTAGAACATGCGGCTACCGAGGCTGATATATCCGCACATTTACACTAATATGGTAGGAATCATAACGGTAGAATTTAGAGTAAATGCACTCGAATTTAGATCTACGTGTAAGGCGAGTGAGAAACCAATTAGGTAAAACCACTCCCAGTATACACAGCCGAGATCCGAAACCTGGACTTTCCGCATCATCGGCGATCCAGTATGCTGCGGGCTTGACGCCATGACAGCTGGTGTGGATCCTCTCTGTTTGTAAAACGTATCTTCATGTCTTACAATCACTTAATACGCAAGAGTAGTTAGTATCGTCTAGTATCATTCGGCGTATAATGAAATCTGAATCACTCTTATTCCACGCGTTTCCAAACCACGCGATGAAATGATTTCAACCCAAACGAAATTCAAACCTAAGTCTTTCAGATGGAGTAGCTTATTCTCTGGGTCACAGGTCCTTAGCGAACTTTACCAAGGCAGAGGCCTACTATTAATAATACTGGTGTATTCACAAGCAAGTAAAAACTAATAACGAAAAAAATTTAAATTTAATTTATTTCTTTTAAAATTAAACCCAATGAAAAGAAGCTTACTAACATACTAAATTATATTTTCTAATTTTTTATTTTTTTACTAAACCACAGCTCTACAATTTTTATTTATTATTTGAGGTATTTAACTTGCACTTTCTGAGCCAACTGATTATATCAGCACAAGAGTATTTCTATGAGCCGAAGGTCCTACCAATTTTGCCGGGAAAAGTATTTTCACATAGCCTCCAAGGATATCTTACATCGACATGAAAACGACCTCACCTCCAAAGGAAGTTGTGTTACGGATTTTTATCGCACAATAAATATACTTCAACCCCGACTGGGTCTGAATACATGAACATCGAGCCCTGAGGCAAGCACTTTACCCCAAGACCCCCACAGTTTTATAAAAAAAACTTTACTCTTTTAAGCTATTACCTTTATTTTGTGAAATTAATTCATATTTATGTAAACTTTTGTTCTGTGACGAAGCTGACAAGCCATGCTCTTTGATGAGCACTTAACAATTTAGATAAAATACCTTCCTCTCGTATATTTACGAGATGATAAACAAAAGTAGACCTTTGAATTGCACACTCATAAGACTCATTTAAAGTATAGTATCTTTCCTACACAATTGCTTTGCATATTGCGTTTCTTCTATCTCACGGCGTGATTTATTTTACTCTGGAGGCTTACAAACAAGTTATTCATCAATCTTCATGTATTGAGTTTTCTTATATGCTAAGTTTTAGTGCCACTAGTTACTGAATATCGATTTCAATTCAAATAAAAATATGAGAGAAAATATAAGCGTTAATTTACCAGAATACAAAAGCAAACTTTTTTTTTTTCAAAATGACGTTCAAATGTTTTGATAAGAAAATAAAACGCAGAGAAGAAACTAATTCACGACACAAATGAATCGTTTGGCTAGGTGTACTAATTGAAGTAAACTGACTGCAAAAATACCTGGCGACCAAAAATTCCTGTTGGGGCCATCAAAATGGGGAGGTTTCTAGAAGAAAAAAGTTGAAAAATTCTTGAAGTCCAGAATTTTTGGGACAGGTGTACTCTAGAGAGGTGGTGGCTAGGTTTTCTGGGTGCGTTGGAGTTTCTGAGTTAGGGTCTCTTCGTCGGATGAGTCTTGTCTAAGGATGTCTGCGAAGTCCCAGTTCAATTGATCCCAGGGGATCTTTGTTGGAGGTCTGAGGGTTGGCTGGAAGAAAGAGATGAGGATTGGGTGTATTAGGGGCATGGACAAAGGGAGGTGATTGGTGGAAGGGGTAAGAGAGAATTCTGGGTGGACGAGTAACTGGGGTCAGAAGGCATCTCGGTCTTCTTTCCTCCTCTTCCCTGGGAATGGGTCATTAGCTTCGGCCGGAGCTCCAACAGTATAAAAAGCAAATAAGGGGAGCCGGCAAAGACGCTACCTTTAAGTGAAGGACCACGGGCAGCTGGCTAAGGGTGCTACCTTTAAGTGAAGGACCACAGGTAGCTGGCTAAGGGTGCTACCCTTAAGTGAAGGACCACGGGCAGCTGGCTAAGGGTGCTAACTTTATGGCCGATTGAGTGACTGACCGATTGGTCTCCTTTTAAAAATGTCCAAAAATCGTTATACATAACATGAAATTGAATATGTCTGGGAGAGGACCTAAAAGGATTGAACAGAAAAACACTAAATTCTTACACTCTATTTACAGACTAACAAATAATATGGACACTGCCTGTAATTTAGGCTTAAGCTAGGTCTCTTACTGGAGGTAATTGATTGGTTACCATTTATTGCCACGGAACATGTTTTGTATTATCAATGGGATAAATATTTTATCTACTATAGTGTTTAATTGAAATGCGCCTCCCAGATTTTTAGGTTCACTTAAAATTATTCCCATTCACAGCCATTGTTCAATGATACACATTGCACGACCAAAAATGAAGCCGTTGTGTTTTAAGCGGGTATTATGCTATTATAATGATATTTATGACTCATCTTCTATTTATTATTAAATCATTATTTGGGTCAATGACCTGTACGTGATTCTAGCGATGTAGTATTCATAACATGAACCGACCCCGGCGTCTCACTTGCCTGCTGTCGTTCATTTTATATGGATTTCTTGTTTTTATGTTTTTTGTTGTTTTTTCTTCATGGGTTCTCCTCATATTCCTAAATAATTGTTCATTTTTTAAAGTTCTTGGTCGATCAGTTATGGGAGACAGGGTGTTTTTTTTCTATTATTTTACCACCCTACTCCCACGAGAGATTAATTACCAGCCCATTAGGGCGCCATAGACTTTCACGTTGTTTTTATGTTTTATTCTATCCAAATGCTGATTTACGAGAGCCCTTCGGGGCTGGTGATAACTGTTAATGTATCTTTGTGTTTTTCAGTTTGTGTATAAATATATTGATGTTTTTATATAATAAAATATCATAAAAACAAACATAATTATTTTTGACATCTCATTAACTCACTTACTTAGGATAAAGTGGCTTAGGGCTGTATGCAAGAACTTGACCAAGTGGGTGCTTTGTGGACACTAGCGTGGGTTTGCTTGCATCATCATAGGTTAAAAGGTGGACCTATAGTGTGCTCGGGACCACACTATCGGTCCACTAAGCATTCACTGTACGTTCTTGCATACTGCCCTTAGAGTCTGATACAATGAAGTAATAAGCATAATTTGCTATTCGTTCCAATACTGCTATTTCTTATCATTTAAATCAAATACTATAAGAACCGCGTTTGATCATGTCAGGTATACAGAATGTTTAGAAACTCTTAGCCCAGAACCTTTGAATTTATAGCCAGGAACTCTGGCCACTAGACCACAGGGGCAGAGGAGCAGGAGCTACAAAGGTTAATGTGTATAAAGTTCACTTTAGTCTACAAAACAAATATCTGATTGCTTGTGATATTAATTGATCCCTCATATGTAGCTGACGATTTCTGCACGTCCATCGCAGACTTTGCCTTAAAATTTGAGTGAAGAATGATCCTGCGCACATCATGATTTCTGTATAGTTCAGTGATTAGAGCATCGGCATACTAAACCAAAGGTCCCGGTTTTGATTCCCGTGTCCAGGTGTCAATTTTCAATTTAAATAATATTATATTAAAATTGATTGGTTTCTTGACTTTACTCGTATAAATAATCGATTTAATTAATTTTATCTTTCAACTGCTTTAAGCCTCCTACAGAATCTGTAAACTCCGCTGCCTTAATAGTCCTTAAGTCCTTAGAAATGAAAATCACGTCTACACAATCCGTATCCTTAATCACGCGACCGTGCCAACCAATGAGAAAGTTTGAAACAACGTCCAATTAAATCTCTTCGAAAGAAAATTTTCTAGAGCTAGGCGCAGACAATATCACGGTTGAATAATTATTAACACACGTCTAGAATAACTACTTACTCACCATATTTTGATAAAACGTCCAGAATAGGCTACATTTGAAAGGTAGGCTAAGTGCCGTCACAAATAATATTTAAAATATGAGCTAGTTATTGTTACTTTGCCGTGACTGGTGGTCCTTAGATGTCCGTGTCGACGAATCCGTAAAAAGTTAAGTTGAGTCAACTTCTAAAATAGTGATAAGGACTAAGAAATTAAGCATAAGGACTCTCTAGAGTCTAGACAGTTCAATCTATTAACCCATTTATTCCCATCGCCCCAGTATTGGGGCGGTGAACTTTTTATTTTTTTCTATCTATCTATTTGGTTGTTCAGGAAATTTCTCACTTTGAATTACTAGGTTAGCGATAGTTCAAACTGTTTGTAGCAGTTATTTAATCATAAAAAAATTATTAAAAAAAGTGTTGAAGTTTAGAAACAGCTTATTGAGGACATCGTGTCAACAAAGAAAACGTAAGTCTATTGTCACTGTATTTTTTATTATTATAGTTATTTATTGTTTGTTTCCACTTTATTATTAGTTGATTTATTGTGCTTAGTAGTAATATCACCAATAAATAAAATGTTACTCTATAAATAGTAACAAATACATTGATGCCCCAATATAGGGGCGGTGGGAATGAATGAGTAGTTAGTTACTAAGTTTTTATCTTTTTATTTTTTGGATTTCAGGCTAACTTTAGATGAAATAATTTCAATTTTGGATGATGATGAGAACATATT
>CABFWO010003702.1:0-38171 GCA_902155825.1 Timema genevievae
TCCTCACATTCACAAGTTGTGATTAATACACATCTTGTCAGAGGTGAAGGAAGGGTTTGGTAATCAGATAAATCTGTGCCGGGAACGAGGATTGAACCCCGAACCCTCAGCACAGAAGTCTGACACCTTAGCCCTAGACCACCAGGTCACCTTAATTTACGAAATACTTTCAAACTATTGACTCTTTGGCCAACACGTCACTATAAATATATTACAGAATAAAAACGTAATGTGATCATTTACAGAACCTAGACGTAAAAATAACAGATCAGTGAATTATTCTATTCACTTTACTAACTAAAGACAGTTAATAACTAATTAGGATCCCAAGATTGCTAGACATGGTTTCGAAATTTTCCTAGTACTAATAGTCAACAAAAACATTTCTTAAAGCCAACAAAATTAAATTTCCCTGAATCAATTTGAAGTTTTGATTTCTTTCGATCTTTCGATTCGATCTTTATGAAATCGCTAGAAAAAGAATCGATACGTGAATCAGATCGAGGCCTTTGAAACGATCAAAAAATCAATTAATCTAGGGCAAAGAATCGATTTTTGAAAAGATCGATCCTAGATCGAACATCCCTAGTTGGAGGGTGTCACCCCTCTTCTAATGTTTAAAGAATGAATGTATATAATGTGGATTCTGTTGTGGAAATAGCACAGACTCTAAAGAAGGATCTGGAAAAAAAAGTTACTAAAACCGTATATATATATGTATATATATGTTGTTGATTGATATATAATATATATAATCAACAACATATATCCGAATATGTGACTGTTAATTATTACATTTTAATAAAATGTACTTTGTTTGTGATAGTTTGTTTTGTTTGTCCCTACCCATCTCACTAAAGGTTAAGGAGAAACAAATTTCTGTTTCAGTAAACTTCCTACATTTTGAACTAAATATATGAATCTCTAGTGTTTTACTTTAAACCGATCTGGCTGTTCAGTATATTGAGTTTTTGACACCTTTAATCCCACGACCATAGGCGTGGGTAATTTCAAAGCCAGGAAACATAGACTGGTGACACTTTTAATGTTTACTTTGTGAAACACCACTAAGTGCACATTGGGCGTATTTAAAAATAAATATGAATAGCGAAATGGAATAGAGCACGTGACTACAGGGTAGTGTATCATTAAACTCAACTAACCAGAAATTGTAAGTTTCACATAAGTAATCAGGAAAATTTTAAGGGTGTGTACCTTGGACCTAGACATCGTGACTATCGATAGGGTTGCAGAAACTTTGCATTAGTTTACGTTCTTAGGGAAGCCGAAGTTATTGCCATCACTTATATGGTGAGCCTGAAGTCTTAAACTGCGTGACTGATGGTGCGGGTACATACTAAACGAAGGTACATTGAAAGTTTTTTCTTGGTAATATTAATTAGGGAAGATAGTGGATGTGGTCCTCAGGAGTCAGGAGTTTATTTTTACTTTGAGAAATGAGAGAGTAAGAGGGACAATAAAGGAAGAGTCAGCCTTGAAGGAAAATATATTTTAAAAATACCACTTGAGTAATGCCAGGCATTTGCAGCTAGTATTTATTTGTATTAACATGTATTTAGGCTACTTGAATATTTCTATGAATGTGCTTGTAATTTATGTTCCTAAACAATCTATTTAAAAAGCAATTAAACTATTTTAATTGATCTTCTTTAAACATAATGTTGTAGTTTAAAGGTGAATAATTACATTAATATGACATTCTAAACAAATAAATAATATTAAAATTACTTGTATTTTTACTCTCATTCTATTTAATGATATTATATAGTAATTTAATTTGTTTGCAAATTTTTCAAACATACGTTTTGTATTTGGAGAGTTTTATAACTTTGCGAACATAACACCACTCACTCTCTTTTTTAAGTTTTAAGTTATTTAGTGAAGCCAGTTTATATGAAAACTCTATATATAAGAAAATGTTAAAAAAAGAATTTGAACTTTTTTCTTCCCGCCGTCTCATACGTTCTGTTTCTGGCACGCAATTTTATCCCAGTAGGAAATAAAAACAACATGAAAGGCTAGATTAAACTACAGGTCTTGAATAATACATCACAAAATGAAAAAATGTATTCTTTAAAATAATGAAAACATGTTATGTCTTTTGTCTATAAAAAAAATCACGCAAGTTATTTTAATCAAAACGTTGAGACTTTTTTGTTACAATCTATGTTAAAACTCAATAATTTAATCATATCATTGAGTCATGAGTCACTAAATATAGTATTGCAGCTATATCTTAAATATTGCTTTTGAAAATAATAAAGATTTTTCCTTTGCTAGTTAGTACAGTTTTTTGAAAACTAATAAATTGCCCCTAACATTATAATTAAAGTTAGAACATTTTGTATTTACGTAGCAATGACTTATCCTTGAGTTATTCTACTTTGTGTCTCGTCCAGGGTGGATATCTATACATCATTTATGGTGGAGAGTTCATGGTGCGTTAAATAAGTCGTAAGTAAATTATTGCCAGTTAGAATTAAACATCTCGTCGTTAGCTACAGTGAGTATTCTGTTATCAAGACAGTCCTGTAATAATAATTGCAACTGAGAGAAATAAGGAGCTTGATCTTTTTAAGATGGATTCTCATAAACAGAACTTTGTTACATATATGCACCTGCCGCATCTCGTCTCTTTTTAAAAATACAGATTTGTGTGATTCTGTGAGCCTACTGTAACGTATTGGATTATTTTAAAAGGACATATTTACAAGTACAGGTTTGTGTGAATTTGTGAGACTACTTTAACGTCTTGGATTATTTTAAAAGGATATATTTACAAGTACAGGTTTGTGTGAATTTGTGAGCCTATTGTAACGTCTTAGATTGTTTTAAAAGGACATATTTACAAGTACAGGTTTGTGTGAATTTTTGAACCTATTGTAAAGTCTTGTATTGTTTTAAAATGACATATTCACAAATACAGTTTTGTGTGAATTTGTGAGCCTATTGTAACGTCTTGGATTGTTTTAAAAGGACATATTTACAAGTACAGGTTTGTGTGAATTTTTGAGCCTATTGTAAAGTCTTGGATTGTTTTAAAAGGACATATTTACAAGTACAGATTTGTGTGATACTGTGATTCTATTGTAACGTCTTGGATTATTTTAAAAGAACATATTTACAAGTGCAGATTTTTGTGATACTGTGATTCTATTGTAACGTCTTGGATTATTTTAAAAGTACATATTTACAAGTACAGATTTGTGTGATACTGTGAGCCTATTGTTACCTCTAGGATTATTTTAAAAGGGCATATCTAAAAGTACAGGTTTATGAGAATTTGTGAGCCTACTGTGTCATTTGGGATTGTTTTATAAAGACAAATTTACACGTACAGGTATGATATGATTCACAACACAAAGATTATGACTTGATAACACTCATTAATAAATATATGTAGAGACTTTACCAGTCATCCTAATTATATTATGAAACTCTCTCTTTCCTCCTCCTCCTCCTCTAAACAATTTAGGTAACAAGTAATTATATTATTTTTATCGTTTGAGAAGATAGAGTTCAAATGCAATAGTAACAGATTCCTCGGTTTGATTCATGTGACATTTAGGACACCATAAAACACGTCTTTTCTGAAACCCTACATAAGTCAAAGACTTTTCAACGTGGAAACTCATCTGTCCTATCAGGGTCCGGTAGCCACCTGTCTGGGAAACAAACATCTCCTGCGCAGCACCTCTGAACAATCATGGTGGTGTCTTTCGAGTGTAGACACACATTTTACGTGAGCAGCGGGCAATTTGGGGACTGACGGCCCTGTCATCATTGGACAACTGGGTAAATCCCCCCACCTAAGCTATCTTCATCAGCGGAGGGAGCTAGCTCCTCCTTCCGTGAGTGCTGGACTGTCCCGTAGGGGTGTTCGTTAACCCCTTGGAGGAGGCCAAGCGCCTATCCTCAGGAATCACTCCGAAGAGGTTTCAACCCGAGTTGCCCAACGAGAACGTCTTGGAGGTGTTGTGGTCAGCTTTTCCGGAAGGTATTAGCCACCAACCGCTTAGTGTGTGGCGAGTAAGGGAGGCCCACCTCTCCCCCATTCACTCCCACACACAGAGACCACAAAAAAGACTTAACCGCCCTTCGGTTTAACCCTCCCGACGTTGCCCGGGACTGCCACTAGGAGACACTCTGCCAGGATCTCTTGACAGTGAACATCCCCCAGACAGAGAAGGGAAGCCTCTTGTCCAGTCCGGGCCAAGGCAGTTGCCACAAGGGCGAGATCAACTCAATCCCATGAGCTTCCAAACCTCAATACGAAGCTACCCCAGATCCATGTGAAACTAATCTCTAACCAAACCAGTTTCAAAATAGAAGCGCTCAGTACATGACTATGTGTGAATCAAACATAAAAAAAATTAAATACTTCACCATGAATTACATAGAGTATACGCTTAGCAAAGCAGTGCGATAATGAAACTTTAATCAGAGAGTAATTAGGTGCATTCACTTGCTTATAAACGATTCATTTCTTTGGGTTCATTTTATAGAGGAACAGTCAATGCCTACTTAACCAACGTCTGCAACTTACACTCACTTAAACTCGTCAACTACCATTACACCTACAAATAAAACTCAAAAGTCATCATCTACCTATACACCCACTGCTTTAAAGGGGCCCCAGATAAAAAAAACTGCGCAAACCCACATTCTTCTACTGCGAAGACTGAGAATCAGTCTATGACAAACGCTTGCATGTTTAAATCCGTCGCGGCTGTCCGGACGCACGTGCTACACTAGCTAGACAAAATAGGGTGTTTAATGTGATTTTATTGAAACTTCAAATAATGTCTGTTTATATTTTATAATTCCTGTATAATTAGATAGTGTAGTTAATATAATGCACTTAACAAGAACTTTTATAATTGCAGCATCATCTTCCAGAATTGTGTATGGACGTCATTGAGAGGATATGCTAGGGAAACTATTGCATAAAACGTAGCTGATCACTTTAAAAACCATAAATAGCAGTTTAAGTTAAAATACAATGTAGTTGAATGTACGAGGAAAACCACAGGCCTGTCTTTAGTTAGCGTAAAAACATTTTTGGTGGGAAGGTCAGTGTTCCTCTTTTTCTAAAGCACACCTGACCCTTTCTACTCTGAAAGGAAAGTGTAAGGAGCGTAGTAACATAATATTTATAAACGATTTCGCGAAAGCATCAATTCGTAGAAAGATCCACGAATTGTATGTCATAAGAAAAACCGTAATCATATTTTAAAAATGATGATGGTAGTTGATGCATCAAAGAGTATAAGTGAAAAAAAATTAAAGCTTGAACTTGAAGTGAAAAAATGTAAATAAAAAATATTTTGACTAAACGCCCTGAAATAGTGGCATGAGGAGCCAGGTACTTACGTAAAATTCATGAATTTCTGAGTAGTGGAAGGAACATTATTTATGGTGATGAAACCTACTATATTAATGCTGGCAATCCAAATTCCAAACAGGTGCTATAACGCCTATTAGAAAAGGAAAAAGACCAATCACTGTGCATACTGGAGGGGAAAAGGGTTTCATTCCCAATTCCCTTTTCTTTATCAAATCAAAACAAAAAACAGGAGACTATCACGATGACATGAATTACCCTAATTTCAGTAAGTGAACCAGTGAGAAACGGTTACCTAATGTTCCCCCCAGAAGTGTTATAGTGATGGGCAATGCTAGCTATAATAAGTTGTGTTATGGTGAACAAGTAACCAACAAGTTAATCTGTAAACGATAACGTTAAAATGTCGCTTGTATAAAACAGCATTCCATTCCTAAAGCCTGGAACAAGTCGCCTGTGGACTTCACAGATGGGAATGGGCCATCTGATTTTAGAAACAATCTCACCAATCACTATATCTCTAGCGTGTGAGCTGCAGAATAATCCATGCGAGTGTGTGTGCGTGTTTGGTGTAAGAATGTTTACTAATTTTCATGGTTAAATGTAAGAGAAGGCTTATGCCTTAATTTCACCATGTAAATAAAGACAATGATAATAATAACAATAATTCACTGAAGAAATGAGAAAACCATAACTAATTGAATTTGTCAAAACCATTCACTGAAGAAATGAGAAAGCCAGAATATATTGAACCTTTCAAAAACCATTCACTGAAGAAATTAAAAAGCCTGAATTAATTGAACTTTTCAAAAGAGTTCTTTGTGAGATGAAATACAAAATTAATGAGATAATAAATGATAAAGGTCATAATATTTTGCATCTGCCACCTTATCATTTGAGCTTAATCCAATAGAAATGGTTTGAGATTATGTAAAAGGACAAGTGGCACAAGATCTCTCAAGTAATTCTCTTGAGGACAAAAAAAAAGTTGTGTGAAAGATTGTTTCAAGAATACACAGCATTAGAATGGAAAAACTGCTGTGACCATATTCATAAAATTTAGAATGATTATTGTGAAAAATATCCATCGTTATATGAAGAGATAGAAAGATTCGTTAACTAAGAAAGTTCAGATTCTTGTGAGTGTGAATCTTTCATAGGTGAAATACTAGAACTGGAGTAGAGTTCTTCATACTAGTGTAGTCGTTCCTTTGTGTATATTCACTATGCCAACCAACTTCTTGGAAGAGGGGTAAGCTAACAGTTATTGCAGTACAAGGTTTCATTTAAAGTTGCCAAGATATGATTTTCACTCAATCACCAACTACCCATTACTCACTTCTAGCACTCACTCAGTCACCAACTACCCATTACTCACTTCTAGCACTCACTCAGTCACCAACCACCCGCATACCTAATGATAACATTCAAAGTCACCAACTACTCATATACCCACTAACACTCACTCATTCACCAACTACCCACATATCCACTTCTAACAATCAATAAAAGTCACCAACTACCTATATATCCACTTCTAACATTCACTCAAAGTCACCAACTACCTGTATACCCACTGCTAGCACTCACTCAGTCACCAACTACACATATACCCGCTGCTAACTCACACTCAATGTCACTAACTACCCATGTACCCCTGATAACACTCACTCAATGTCACCAACTACCCATATACCCACTTATAAAGCTTAACTTAAAATTCTGGAAACACGTGTTTATGTTAAAGAACTCTAAAAGCCTGGATGCAGCTAGCCATGGCAGAATCTTGAAACAGCTATTGTAGCTAACTTATTAGGAGCTCACATTATAGATAATCGCTCCCCAAATATGAATGATGGGATTGAACAAGTCATGTGATAATCCCGGTGCGTCTTAAATTTTAAAGCGTGCCCTAGGAAATGAGAATATAAAATATGTACACCCCTTTCCAAGAGAAGACGAACCTACCATTATCGTGAGTACAAGCTACTGTGTATGTGTGCATTTAGAAACGTCATTAATAACTTGATGGTTTATACTGTGGGGATTTGGAAACTGTCGGAATATTGGGGTACTTTATAAGTAATGAGTAAATATTCTTTTAAATAATATAGTACCATTTACAAAAGTATGATCGTCAAGAAGACATTGGTTATCATACATTTCTATCTGATGAGCTATAACCCAATTTCCTTACAAACGGACATATCTGACAGATGGAAAAAGTTACGAGATCAACTTTCACGTATTCATACGTAAATTTGTGTGGTATTAAAATGTCAATTTTAATACGTATTAGCAATCTTTATAAAATTTCATCAACAACACAGTAAAATGTTATTAATATGAACTTAAAAATATATTTGTATTTTCTAAAAGTTGCTACATATGTCCATTCGTAAGAAAATCATAGTATAGCTTATGTCTGTTTATATTATACAATTTTTAAATGGTTGCTTTTTGAAGCATACCTACTTGTTAAACGAATTTTTGACACACAAAACCATTTTTGTATCCACTCAAGTGTAAGTTTGGTTTTAATTACTGAAACATTTTAGAAGTGAAGATTCTTTTCACGCTAGCACATTTAGATCGTGTTCAGCGTGATCAAAGCTTTTGAAATTCATACAGCAAACCATGTAATAGCTTTTATGTCAGAATTATTCATTTAATTTCATACATTTTCCATATAACTTTAAAACATTCTGTTTCCCTACGTTATCTGCCTTTTGGCTATACTTGAATACTAACCTTTTTTTAATTTGGTGCCGAGATTAACACTGTAACATAATCATATGGTTTTCATTAAAATGTTCATTTGGTTCAATAGTTTGGTGCACTAGAAATTTCTTGCCAAGAGTGAAAACAATAACACACTTGTTTATGATTTTAAGCCTGTATAAAGATTCTCATTGATATACGAATGGCTTGGAGCCCAGTTTAGTCGAGAGGGATCAGATTTTAACAATTCAAATTTTAAGAATCATGTTAAAACAATGGAAAAAAATAGTGATGTCATGAATTTGTAAATACAGGATATTTGGAAACTCATAGCCCAAACTGCACATATAGCTTGTTTGAACCAAAAATATGTACCGATCACCACTTCTTATGGCTACGGCCACAATAGCCTAAAAGAGGGTGGACGAAATCTAAGGAATTTAATATAGCAAAAAATGTGCAAGTTTAAGAAATATTTAAATTATTTATTCAAGGTAAACAACAGAGGTAAACAAAAAATACATGGCCTCACAAGGTAAACTGAAGAGTGTTGAAAAACATATAAATGTGGCAGAGACTGCACTTGCGCGATACATTTGAGAAAATATTTCACAATCTCAAAGTAAATTATTCATTTATTTGAATTAGTCTATAAGAGACCCAATAACAATCAAAAATCGTTAATATTATAATATAGAGCTTAAAGAGCCTCTTTTAAATGGTTAACAACGCGCCTGAATCACCATTGTGGATACAGACTAAACAAATTTAAAATTTAATATCAATTCTGATATTTATTAAATAGTTTAGACCATTAAACCTTTGAAACCTTAATATTGTAACAAAGAGCTTAAAGAGCCTCTTTTAAACGATTAACAACGCTCCTGAATAACCATTGTGAATTCAGACTAAAAAAATGTAAATTTTATGATTAAATCTAAATTTAAATATCAATTCTGATATAAATAAACAGCACAAAGGTTTGACTTCCCGATATAACTCAAATTTCTGTGGGACTATTACTTCTACCACTTTTGAAATAATCGACAAGATTCTTACTTGTTAATATTTAACTTTATAATAGAAAACAAAGCAATATTGCATTAGAATACTTATAATTTTTCACTAAACGAAGTGGTAAATGTTAAAAATTATAGCTTGTAAAACAACAAAAATGAATTACGTTAGTATTTTCTTCAAAGAAAATACGTCTATAAAATATTACCTATAAAAAACAATATCAAATTTTAAAGGTCAAACTATTATTGTAACCACAAGAGCAATAAAAATTTATATTTAAACTAAATATTCCAAGCTGGAAAAAGAATCAAAAGTGTTTACCTATTAACAACTCTACAAATTACGAAGAGACAAGCACCCAAGCGGCAAAAGGAAACATTAAGTTTTACATAAAACAAATTTACTTTCAAAAATAAATCTACTAGTGAGAGATTGCAGACGCTGACACTGAACCATTTCAATCACATAATTAATCTAAGTGTTCAAAACACTCAAACTTTTAAGACTCATTTAAATTTTAAATAATCATTAAAATATATAAAGTGTATATATTGCCATCCTGGAGCGATTACGTCCAAGTCCAGACCAGGACCCCTCGTGTTTGTGCCGGATATAATAATTAACTATGCTAGTTGATTATGTTCAAGTCCAGAGCAGGACTTCTCGTGGAAGTGTCGGATGTAATAGTCCACTATGCTAGCTGATTATGTTCAAGTCCAGATTAGGACTTCTCGTGGAAGTGTCAGATGTAATAGTCAATCATATTTGCTGAGTTCCCTAGTTATATTGGTCTAGTTGATGGATAGAGATGTGGGAGGTTTTTATATTAAAATTATCAGCGCCTCACGGCTAACAACACTCTCTTGTTAGCAGCTGCTAAAACTTGGCTTGACACCAAATTCACGTACGCTGGACACATGGTGAGTTGACTGTTGAATCTAAGTACGTCCATCAAGTCACGTACATCAGACACCTGGTTGGTTGGAGTTCAACTTGGCCCGTTCCCAATTCACGTAGGCTGGACACCGGTTTAGTTGCAGTGAAATATTGTGAGTGGCCCATTTGTTTCCCAGTCGGGCCAATCAGTGAATTTATGGACCCCTCTATTGGAACATCTTGTTTGCTGCATCATTCATAGCTTGCTAGGACTTCTATTCATTATAGAATTTGGTGCAAACAAGTTGGTCATGGAACTCGTGCTAAGCTAGAAGATACAATGAGTGAGTAAAGCACATATACTAGACATAGTAAGTTTTGTATATCTTTGATATTGCAGGATGTATATGGGTATCGGCACTATTCGGAATGGGTAGTATTAACGTAAACAAGCTATTCTTGCTAGTGCTACTATTGTAGGATTTCTGTTTGTATTGGTTTATTTGGGGTGGGTAGTAACTTTGTAACATTAACTGTATTGCTAATGTTACAAATAATACAAAATCCCTATACACTTATATTCGGAAAACTTTGCTAATACCATTAAATTGTGTTCAAAGTTTTGGCGTGCAGCGCCTTGAGATCAAAGTTGTTCAAGTATGCGTGTACAAGAAGTTGTATAGGGGTTAGGCACGCGGCATTGCACATGTAATAATGGCAAGCACTTCCTGTGATGTAGGACCGTTAATGATGACTCTCAGAAAGTTTTCGCATTTCTATATGTACTGGTGTGTTGTTTACTATTAATTGGTGGTAGTTCTGCTGCCGTACTCCAAGATGGCAAGGCGTGCTGTGCCATGCGCCTAGCTCCTATGCAACCTATTAGACACGCATGCTTGAACAGCTTTGATCTCCAGTTGCTGTACGCCAAAACTATGAACACAATTTATTGCTGTTAGTATAGTTTGCCGGATGTAAGTGTATAGGGATTTTGAATTATATTTAGTTCAAACAAACTATATGTGCAGTTTGGGCTATCAGTTTCCGAATATCTTGTATTATAAATTTATAAAGATGGAATTTTAGTGAAACATAAACTACGGTGGCCAATGTACCCTTAGTTTTAATACCCTTCTGGACTATACACATATCTACTCTATTGCTATAGGGACTATTAGGTTAAAATTAAAAATGTACTAGCATTTGTATGTAAGAAGGATGGTAAACCATTTAGGAAAACCAGCCTTTGCACACCTGTTTGGAATTCTAACCCCAACCTTTCCGTCACCAGCGATTCAGACAAGAATAGACTGATATCTATGTACTAGTACAATCCAGTGCGGGTAGTTACAAATAAAATCGGCTGAACCTAGTCATCAAGTAAATTTATACAAGCAGTTTTTTAAACCTACACTTTGTGGGGTGCATGCCAAGATGTTTTTTAGTGCACCACGTATTACTAACCGTCCAAAGTATTTGCATTTAAATATAATAAATGTGGTAGGGATGAGGAATTTATATAAAATGTACACATATTTGTATTAATATAGGATGGGAACAAATTTGGGAAAATAACCCTTATCCCACCAGGCCGGGATTCAAATTAAAGCCTTTTTTTATTTTTGTCACCGCTTCTCAATACTAGTTTGGGTTGTACGCGTATGAAATAATCACACTAAGATTGATAAGGAGGAAGGTTGAGTTTAGAAGAAGTATAACAGCATTCACTTGGAGGGTAAGTGTAAAACCACTTAGGGGGAAACTGTGTACGCCCAGCCTGGGTTTTAACTCCAATCTCCCCGTCATTGGCAGTATAAATTATTGTTAGAGTGACATCTTAGATTATTCGACTATCGAAGTGGGTCCCATAATTTTTTCTAACAGCAAACCAGAAAAGACAATACTGGCGCCTTTTTCCCCCGATCCGACCTGTATTTGTTTATATCAATTCTTCTTGAATATAATCTCACTTCAGTTAGTAATAGATTCATTCTCACGCACACACTAGGATAAGCCCTATTATTTCAGTTCTTGTGTAATATTGAATGTGTTCTACCTACAGACTCGTCACCGGAAGGAAAATAGGTTTATGGCAACCGTGTTTAGCGTCATGTCTCAGGGGTTGTTCCCTTCACGGTGAATTACCCCGACGAAGGAATAGTCTAGTCTCGCTACGCCAAGCGTGCCAAGACGGTGAAGATCGAGAGCGGCCTGCGTGAAACGTCCCACCCACCACTAGCTTCGTGTTAACAGGAGAGAACCTTTCAGCGGGAAATGGGACGTAAATGGAACTAACATACATTCTATGAGCCAACCTGCATCTTTATAGTAGTACTTTGCTCTGAGCTGGGATGAGTAAATGGTAGCTTGTGATAAAATACAGGATAATCTAAAGTTATCGTCTTCAATGTAGCCATGGAGTGCAAAGAATCAGCCTAAGTTGTAATAAAACTTAAAATTATACCCGCACCGTAGGGCAGAGAGACAATGCCATTCTCTCTGAACTTCTTGTTTTCATGGTGACGGGAATGTCAGGATTCAAATCCCGGCCAGTTGTACTTAAGTGTATTTTTTATTGATTTTTTTCTAAATTCCTTTCAATTCTCTTTAAAATTACATCTTTCAAATTCCTACCCGATTAATATAAATGTTCGTATATCTAAAACGGCTAGTAAGACGTGTAGTGCAAACGAAATATTCTTGATCTAAAGATGGAACAGTTGACCTACTTTAAATTAAATAATTGTACAACCATTTTGGTACATATCTTGTACTCCTACGGGAAGGGATGGATAAAATCTATTGAATAAAATAGTTATTATTTAAACTTGTAAAAAACTGTTGAATTTAGAGTCACAAGAATATTTTTTTCAATTTAAAATGTTGGATATCTTAACACTCATTGATTTTAAAATTGATATTAAATCATATTTTTTAAATTACAACTATTTGAAGATTTAAAGTGGAACTCAACATCCTATATTAAAATTATTCCGAAATATTCTCAATATAATATTTTGAACGTTATAAAATATTAATTCACAATAATATGGCACTTTTATAAATTTAAAGTGTTTCCGTGTGATTTCAAAACTATGTATTGCATCCATTTTCAATTTATCTTTGACATTACCTCTACAAGATCAATAATCTGGAGCTAGGAATCACTGGAGCAAAGTGCAAATATTTGAGGTGGGTAACATACGCCATATATTCAGAATAGAACAATGTGGAGGAACATTGTTTGTAAAAACTTAAAAAATTACACCAATAACTTTTTTAATTGTCTTATTACAGAATCTTTGTTCCTTTGATATAGTATAGCCAAATAATCAGAAACTGTTGTTTTTGTTGATATGTTATCTAATGGAGGCGTGCACAGTCATATTTTATATTCAAAGGTGAATAAAATATATTAAATATTTCCAAAAATGAGTAGAAGCTACAATATGTTTCTTATTTGTTAATGCTAAGACACCAAACATAATTTACAATACGGGTTGTATAACGGCTACCATTCTAATGAATAAATAAAGTTAATATTAGCATTTATTTATTTTATGTTTTGCAATATACTTTTACTTGTAAATCTAATTAGTAATTTTAATAAAGACACAAATTGATTGAAAATTGATAGTAAATGTTTATTTAATAAATGTTTACTTTTACTTCCTGTTCAAAAAAATCAAATTGAGATATTTTGTAACCCTATAGGTGAGAATTTTTTTTTTATTTCACACAAAAATTTTGTTGACAAAATTAATATTTGAAGCAAAGTAGAAGTTTTAGAAGCTTCACATAAGCCTATTAGCTACATTATTAATTTATTAAGAACAAATATATTTGCTAGAACAATACTATTAGATCAATTACTTAGTTAATACTAAACTTATAAGATACATTATTTTTATTTTGAGTCATTTAATGTTCAGTTAATAAATACATTAAAGTATTAATAGTTAGAGTTTCAATAATTCAAGGTTCTTTATAGGGATGCTGGAACGTTATTTACTGAGGGAGGAGGGGGGAATATGACTGTTTGTCCATGAGAAGGTAGGTTGGGTTAAAAAATAATGCGCTAACATAGCGTAGAACCACCCATATCAATGCACCTTTTTTATTTTTTATTTAGCACCACGTCTTAATACAGCCATTATTTCATAGGATCTATGTGTATATGTGGTTTGTGTGTATATATATATATATATATATAGAATACACAGAGTGTTCGGAAACTTATAGCCCAAACAGTACTTATAATTTGTTTGAATCAAATATAATACTCGTACAAAATCTCTATACACTTAAATCTAGAAAACTATGTTGATACCATTAAACTATTTTCAAAGTTTCAGCGTATAGCGTTAGGAGAGCAAAGATGTTCAAGTATGCGTGTATAACAGGTTGCATATGAATTAGACGCGCGGCACTACACACCTCCACATCTTGGAGCATGGTAGCAGAACATACCACAATTAATAGTAAACAACACGATAGTTCATAAATGCGAATACGTTCTGAGGGTCATCATTACCGGCCCTACATCATCCTTATATATAATTTGATAAGCCCGTTTCTAGTAATAGAAATTACGAGGATATGACTGAACAGATTTTGACAAATGACCACTCATTAACGGTTAGGAGTCCATGATGTCGAGAAAACAGAAGTTTTCCACGAAAATCCCATTTTCACAGAGAGTTTTCAGTGTTTCATTATTTGTTTAATCATCATGGATACGGTTGTTTGATGCATGGTTGTAAATCTCTACATAAAATATATCTCTTTAGCTAAAAATAATAACCTTATATTCATTTGTTGGTCCGAACACATCATAATTTTCTCTTTGGATGAATATTTATCTCTGGATACTGATCATAGCACATCTATATTGAAATGCCTAGACTGGGGAAACTTTTTAATGTTGTTATCGCTAATTCGCATTTAAATCAATAACATTGAGCATAATTTAAAATTTAAAAGGTGAAGTTAAATTCGTGAAAATATTGTCTTAGTTTGTTTCGCGCATGGTAAAATTATGTTTAATATAATATGTTTAGGTATATATTATAAGTTCAAAAACGATAAAATGATATTGAATAATGTTTATAAATGGCCATTTTAAATAATTAAGTACCTATTAGTTTTTCTTTTCATTTCTTTTCTTTCAAATAATGGGTTTTGATGTTCATTGTATTCAAATAATTGGTTTTGATGTTTATTTTAGCGAATAGTTACACAATACAAATACATAAGTTAAACTATGTTTTCCGTTTTTCATCTTTATTTTAAGGATGTTATATTTAAAAGTAATGGTTTGTGTACCCCATCTATCTTTTCACATTCTTACAAATACAGTAAGTTCAGCTATGTTTTCCTGTAGATACTTAATTTTGAGGGAATGATATTTCAAATAACTTTAGTGTTTGAGTACCACATCTCTATTTTCACATTCTCTATCTGTATTTGACACTCTCTCTCACGCTCTCACACACATTCTCTCTAACGCTCTCACACTCTCTCATTCACACTCTCTCCCCTCACACACACACTCTCTAGCACACTCTCTCATATGATCTTCTCTCATTTTCTTTCTCACACTTTGTCCCTCTCTCTCACACAATATCTACCCTCACATACTCTCTATCACACAATTTCTCTCACATTAGCTTTATTATACTCTCTCTCTTAAGCTCTCTCACTCAAACGCTTTCTCTTTTTCAGACGTTCTCTATCTTTCAAACGCTCACTCTCTATCACTCAAAATCTTTCTCTCAAACTTTCTCTAAATAACTCTTCCTCTCTCTATATATCAATCTTGCTCTCTCTCTCTCTTTCAAACTAACTTTCTCTCTCTCTTTCAAACTCACTTTCTCTCTCTCAAACTCACTCTCTCTCTCTCAAATTCACACTCTCAATTTATCTTTCTAGCTCTCTCTCCAACACACTCTCTTAAATTCTGTCTCTAACTCTCATTATAATCTTCTCTCTCTAAGCTAACATCTCCCTCTTTAACTTTCTTTCTCAAACTCTCTCTCACATGCCCCACATTTTCTCTCTCTTTTACATAATATCTCTCTCCTAATTTTACACTATCTTTTTTTTCATGCACGCACACACTCTCACATACTTTATCACGCATTCTCACACACAAATTCTCTTTATATCTCTCACACACATTCTCTCTCCTCACACACACACACACACACACACACATACACACATTTTATATATAATTTAATAAGCCCATTTTGGATAGTTGAAATTAAGAGTAAACGGTTTTACCGATTTTAACCAATGAAGTCATTTTAAAGGTTAGGGGTCCAGGATACCAGCAAAAATATTAGCCTAAAACTAAAACTAAATTTTCCTTGCGAATTTTCCATATTTTCATTCTGTGTGGGCAGTGGCTGGACTTTACAATAATTCTTTGTTTACATTAACATGGAAACCATTATTTGAGTAATATTGTATATTGGTAAATAAAATATTTTTCTTTGGTTAAAAATAATAACAGCTTAATAATTCTTACTTGAGTGGTTCGGTGTAAATAATAGATAGAGAGCTGGGAGAGGTGTCGTTTTAAATTTCTCATCGTAGACGGAATTGGGAAAATATAAGTTTTGATTCAAATCTAACAAAGAAAGCTAAATATCTATGTAATCTGATAGCCTTTGACGAGTAAACTTTTAATTAGAAAGTCAAGTAAGTTCTTATTATACATATTTTTTCCCAATAAAAAATCTATAATACATTTTAGTGCAATAATATGCAGGCATCGCTGCAACGACCCACTTGTAGAGTTTAAAATGCTTGCCATTATTACAAATTCAGTGCCACGCACCTAACTCTCATGCAACTTGTTGTACACGCATGCTTGACAGCTTTGTTACCTCAAAGCTTTACGCCTAAGCTTTGAACACAATTTAATGGTAGTAGTAGATTTTGCCAGATGTAAGTGTATAGGGATTGTGTATTATTGTCGAGAGTACTCCTTAAAAAATAATACACTTGTTTATAATAGATAAATATTTGAATTATTTTGCTGAAAAATAAATGTGCTTCAAAATCCGCCAAAATACTGCCCTTAGCTTGCAATCTCTACTATCCCAACTTAATAATATTCCTCCATTTAGATTAACACGCACGGTTAGTATGTCCAACACTCAACTGGAAATCAAGATTTAGTTTAGATCAGCTTTTTCTGACACTCGAAGTGTTATTAAGAAGTAGATCTACTTCAAAAATACGTTTCATCATTTTGACAAGTAATATTAACATCCTTCATCAGCAAAGCTAATATTTGATGACATGTCATATTTGGTACATCATAGACAATGCTCATAGGTAGGGATGTCAAAATCAATTCTTTGATACCTTGATACACTCTATTCTTACTGGTATCGAAATAATCGAGAATCAATTTTAATATTACGATTCTAGATAATTTAATTCTTAGTTCTCTTGTCTGCGGACAAGATTTGGGGTGTGCAATGGTTTCATGCCAGGTAGAGGCTTTATGGACCAGATATTGGCGTTGTAATAAGTTATTGAGAAATGTTTGGCAGTAAGGAAGACGATTTATTGTGCATTTGTTGATCTGGAGAAAGCGTATGATCATGTGAATAGGAGAATATTATAGAATATTCTTAGAGATTATGGTGTGGATGCATAGTTAGTAAATGCAATTAAGGTGGAGTATGAAGGAAGTAAAAGTGCGTTAGGGTGGATAGAGTTTTGAGCGAATAGTTTTACATTGAGCAGGGTATTAGACTAGGTTGTGTTATGTCACCATGGTTGTTTAATGTTTTCATGGATAAGTGTGTGAGGGATGCTTGTGAGGACATGTTTGGTGTACAACTTGACAATGTGAATGTGAGAGTGCTGTTATATGCAGAAGATGCCATTTCATTGGCTGAGAAGGAAAGTGACTTGCAGAATGCATTAATTCGTTTGAGTGTGAGGACAGACAGAATGTATCTTCGTATCTTCATCTACAAAACTAAGTTACTGGTTTTTAATAAGGATGGATCAGGAAATGATTGTCAACTTAGTATAAATGGAAAACAATTAGAACAAGTGAATGATTTTGTGTATCTGGGCAGAATGTTCGGTAAAATGGAAGGATGGATGGTGAAATTGACAGAAGGACCAATGCATCTCGGAAAGGAGTTGGATGTATGTGGACTATTGCAAAGAATGAGGTAGTATCAAAAGAGGAAAAGATGGCTCTACATAAAATGTGTTAACGCCAATGTTGTTTCACAAATGTGAAGCGTGGGTTTGTCAGGACGAACATAAGAGCATGGTGAATGTGGTTGGAATGAGTTATTTGTTGGTAAAAACACATGCTTACTATTGTAATTCATAATTATTGTATTAATCATGCATTATATGATTTGATACTTGGTAAAACGGATTTTTTTCTTTGTTAAAACTAAAAATTAATTTTGTTCATTACTATTTGCATTTTTGAGTTCTTTTGGTTTGCTTTGAAGTTGAGTGAATGTGTTTTTATATGAGGTTTAGTGCTTGGAAATATAAAAAAAATAGGAAATGTTCAAGAATTTAGATCAAGAATCGAAAAATCGAGGTTGAACGAATTGGAATTGATAAAAAAAATATCATGACATCGCTACATGGCTTATAAGTTATATTTATAGTTAAGACTTAGATATGTTGATCTAAAATGTTTTGTAAGTTATAGGTCATTTATCAACTTGAATATTTAAACATGTTTTCATGTTTATGTTGAATAATGCCAATTTTGGTATATTCATCAATACTCAAACATAGGATGTTTTCCTCCACACAATTGATTGACTGACAAGATAAGTTTTTACATCCACTATAATTTTCAGATTGTGGCCTGGGTCAGTTTTTTTAATTCAAGCCATATATATTCCACTGCTGGCTGGCTAGGCCTATCGTAGTTTCATATGCCATATAATATAACTTAAGCCATTAATATATCAATGAGAAAGAGTAAGCTCATATTTCGTCAATGATACATTTTTGGGTCATGCTGGGAACCGAGCCTGAGACCCTTAGCTCGGTAGACATACATGCTACAGACTGAGCTAAGGTGTCGGATGACAAGAAAATGTAGGCTTTAAATAAGCTTTGAACACACTCTACTTTTATGGAAGGAAAGTTCACAATTTATCGTAAAGGTTGAAGCACTGTAACTAAGCTGGAAAGTTTTCTGTGATAGCTGGTAGCTAGAGTTTCTAAGGCAGGTATTTGTAAATCAATGATCATGTTTAAGAAAATGCAAGAGTTTATTTACTGAAGGTTTTTCAAGGCATACATATATATTATTATTTTCAGTTTGTAAGCTATACTTGTACATCTTTCTGAATTTTTGTTTACATTTCGTTTACATTTTAGGTTATTATTTTGTAAATTATAAGTTGTACCGTAGCACTTTTAATGAATATCGATACACAAATTGTAAATCATTTTAATTATGGCATTGGTCATTCAATTCATTTACAAAATTTAAAAACTACCCTTTGACAAGAGTCGCAGATGTCTGTGGCATCTGATGGTTTCAAATATATTTCACTCGTATGTTGATGATGGTTCCACACGTCCATCACAGACTTAGCCTTAAAGTATGAGGGAAAAATGACCTTGTGCACGATATGAGACTTAGATAGCTCAGTGGTAGAACATTGGCACTCGAAGTCAAAGATCTTGGCTGGGTTCGATTCCCATGTCCAGGTGTCATTTTTCAATTAATTTTAATTAGTAGCACTTTTAATATCGATCACTCTTTTTTCTGATTTTCTGGTCACTAAAATTCAGGCCTTCCTTATAAGAATGATAAATCATGACCTCAATGAATACGGGATGGTTTTTAAATAATTTTTCCATTTGACTAAAAGTCAAAGTTACCGTGAAAGCACATTTTATGTATATTGGGGATTCCCATTCATACTCTGAGCGCGTGTTCCTTCTCCATGACCCGTTTTGTTAACTTTTATTATCTCTTGCTTTCTATTTTTCTAGTTTCCTCCTCGTTATATCGCTATCAAACACACTCCACCTAGATTTTCCTCATGCACCTCCATGGGTGGATGTGTTAGATTTTGAGTTATTTCATACGTTATTTTTCAGTTATAACATTTTATTTTCATATTTTACAACCTCATAAAAGGTCTTAATGTTATACGAGGTCATAAACCCACAAAAAAAAAACCTCCATTGTACATTATAAAATCAGAGCTTCGGAAATAAAAAATACACAGTAAAATAACTTGTGTCCTTGTAAACATAGGTCTTAAGATATTATAGAGAAGCATGCAGCTTATTAAATATTCATAAACTTTTATTTTTTTTAAACAAAAGAATGGATGCCGTAAACATTACACACCTACATACATATACAGTATATGAGCAGCTCTTACTTACAAATTTGTGTTTTAGGTGTGAAAACTAATCCATTACACTATGACACTAGGAGCTCGAAAGTTCATTACTGCACTTACATAAGTATGCCACTTATCTCTATCTTGAGTTAACTCTATCGAGTCTACCTCATTACACCCTATCCCCAGATTGAGCTAGTTCTCTCCAGTCCACCTCATTGTGCTGCATGTCCTGCCCACCGTAATCTGCGAGATTTGATTATCCTAACAGCGTCTTATGATGAGTATAAAGTATGTAACTTATGACTCTGTAACCTCCTACACTCCCAAATTTTTTGTATTAAAAAAATTCAAAATTCTCCAGAAATTTGATATTTTTCTGTCCTTATGAGTTATTCGAACTCTTATAAATATCCTAGAAATCTAAACTTCAGCATATCGATAGGTATTAATATGGAATGTTCCCTAGAAAATTCAAAAAAACGAAAATGTACTAGGATGGATTCAAAATAGAAGATTGAATTAAGCTAAGACGTTGAAAAATGAATAATTATTTTTCTAACCTCTAAACTGTTACTATGTAGCATTAATTGGTTTTAACTCTTTGACAACCATTTACGCTTTGACATTAGTAATGATACTGTTTTGGGCCCCTCTAATTTATTCAAAAAATCATGGATTAAGTGTATTTTTCTTTAAAGAATTGTATGTAAATTTTCCTTCTAATAATTCATCCATGGAGAACCAGGCGTTTTTAGAAGTAGCTTTCTTTGCTTGAAAAACCTCCTTAGGTCTATTTAAAAATCTGGCTGCCTTTTACCCAATAGGATGCTAGCCTTTGCAACATCAGCTTGTCAGGAGTTCTCCTATTAGTTGATTTTGACACTGAAGAAAAGGGGTCCAAGAATCGAGGGGTAGGTCATATATAAAGGGCTGGTAAAGCTTGTGCGTATAGATTTTAGCAATCTCAATCTCAATCTTAATCTGTAGCAAGCCCTAGCACTAGCTCTGGATCTCCGCGTCAATTCGTTAAACAAATAACAACTGTATCACTTTAATGCCAATTTTATAATAGTTAAAGTGTAATTAACTAAATAAATCGTTTAAAAACATTGATTTGTACTGATTTCAACATAATTACGTATACTCAGATGATCATTTAACCATGTTATAGCAAGTGTGCAGTAATACATGCAAGGGTCATCATCATCATCATCATCATCATAAAAACTGTATCAGCACCAACAGGCAAGAGTTCAAAATATTGTGTATAGATAAGTTATAACTTATTCTTCAAAAGAAATGTCATCTTTTAAAAAACGTTTAAAATATATCTTTTTTGATATTGTGTAGGGTCTATTTGACAGCCTACTTACGCATTTTGAAACAAAATTCAGACCAATAAATGAATTAACCACTAAACATAATTTAAGATTTATTTTCTTTTCCCTTTGGTTAATTTTATATACTAAAGATAAAAAAGGTATTTTATACATATATATTTACTAGTTAGGGTTATATCTTTATGTACTAATTATGCTTGTGGTTTTAGGGATTAGGAAAGTAATATTTATAGAAAGTGTACTCTCATTTTCGTGGAGGTAAATTGTAAAACCATCTACTTTATAGATTCCTCGTGCGAAGAACGGTTACATCAGATTATTAATAAATATTTTTTGAAACATAATAATGCACCAAAGACAATAGTGGTTTTGAAATCAAAATTAGTCGTACCACGCCAAATTCGAACACCTTGAAGATTAAAATACCAGTTAGTATAATTACAAACCAAAGACTCCCAGGGGGAAGGCTGTTGGTTGACCAGAGTTTGGAGTTACGCCTCTAAGCTTTCAACCATCGTTGCAGGTACCACGTGTTACTTCAGTGATGGAGATGAGATGGAATCAAGGGGTGGGGGATGGATCACAGGTATGGAAATAATATCCAGGTTGAATTCTCACTTCTCATCCTCACGTTGTACAGTAAACAACATAAAACATGAGAAATATCACAACTTAATAAAGGATAAACACAATAGTTTTATAAAGGTAGGACATAAGTATAAACATGGACTATTACTAATACAGTATTTAAATAATATAATATTTATAAAATTTCCTCGACACTCTCGATTCTTACTTGTATTGAAAGAATCTAGAATCCATCTTAATACTACAATTCGCGATTCTTCGATTATTAGCTCTCGATAAAAGTACTGGCAACTAAGAAAAACAGCAACATTCAAATGAGTAATAATCGATAATCTCTCTTGCTAGTTTATTTGCTCTCTTTTTTCTTTTCTTTTTTTAACGACCCCCTTCCCTTCCCATTTCCCTTTTTGGTTAATTTAAAAGACTTGTTCTTATTACAATTAAATATTATAATTTTTTCAATATTAATAAATGTTTGACTCAGTGAAACCTTATTTACAGGTAAAAGTACATGCTTTCTGTAATGCATAGTTATTATATTAATTATGCATTATATGTTTTAATATTTGATAAAATCAATATTTTCATTGAAAGTTAATGGTTTTTATTCCTGTTTACATTTTTTAATTTATTTGTTATGCTACGAAGTCGATTAAATACGTTTTATATGACGTTGGGTGGTTGTAAAACTAATGATATATGAAATATTTAAAAACAGAAATCAAGAATCAAAAAATCAAGGTGAACCTAAGAGTCGTAACCGAGAATAATAATCGAGAAAAACATGTATCGTGACATCTCTAATAATACATATTATATGTGTAGTGAATCTAACATGATAATTTTGTAAATATGTTTATATCAACACACTAGTATTAAACGTTAAACGAAAAATAAAACTAATGATTGCTGCTAATAAGGCTGTTATAAAATTACTTTGAGCAGTTATAATTTTTATTGTAAAATAAAATGTGTTCCATGAATAAATTTTATTTCTAAAATAAACAGTGTTGAACACATCAATATATATGATTGAAAATGCTAAGTTAAATTTCATACAGAGTTTATTTTAGAACAAATAGTTGAAAATCTATAAAGAAGAAATGGGTTTTCAATAAAAACATATTATATCAAAATAGTCAGCAACAACCTTCTTGTAGCTTGATTTATACCATTGGTGGTCAGCGTATATTTTCAACTATCTACTATTATACTCACTTTAATTACGTTAAATCATAATTCAAACTCTATTTTCGGAACATGTTTAAGTGGTATTGTCTAATCTATGATCTATGTACAAATCTATTGCATAAACTCAAATCTGTGGCGTTAGTTTAGTATCTACGACGAAACCAAGATATATAGGCATAATCTTTTTAGATTAGCTGACGTTCTAAAACTTAGGAGTCCTTATTAATTTCTTTAACAATCTATTAAGTTACTGGTGAACAATCGAAAGATAGATTCCATTTTTCAAAATTGTGTCCGTAGCACAATTTGGATCATTGTGAACTTTTTAGTTATCTGACAGCCAAAAAAAGTTACTAAATTTCATTACACGTGCTCATATGTCAGGTCATGTAATCTGCAGCTGTCATGTTTGATGTACATAGTAACTAGTATAAAATAATAAAATGTTTTCAGTTTTTGGCTCAAAATGTCTGTGTATATTTTCTAAAAGGCCCTTTCTATTATAATGGGATTGTTCTACAAAGCCAACAATTTGTAACCAGATTGAAACTTTTAGAAATTATTATTTTCACTGCTCACCCTAAGTTGATTTTGTAGAGCTAGTAGCTAGTTTTACCCGTCATTAGAATCAAGAAGCATCCCTTCGGTAGAGTCATCTTGGTCAATACCAGAGTCTGCATATCAGGTCTTCGGTGCTCACTTTTCCATCTACTAGCTTAATTATAATAGTTATTTCCACGATTTTACTCACACTTGACAAAAAAAATGAAGCACAAAACACAGCAACAACAAACATCAACATCACAATTTCCTGGGTAGCTATGAAATATGAACAGACGAGGGTGGGCAATGATGGGAGGTATTGGCAGCTAGTGGTACCGTGAGAAATCTCACACACCACCATCCCATACCCCAACTCGAGTGGCGGCAGCTAGTGACACCGTGAGAAATCTCACACACCACCATCCCATACCCCAACTCGAGTGGCGGCAGCTAGTGGCACCGTGAGAAATCTCACACACCACCATACCCATACCCCAACTCGAGTGGCGGCAGCTAGTGGCACCGTGATAAATCTCACGCACCACCATCCCATACCCCAACTCGAGTGGCAGCAGCTAGTGGCACCGTGATAAATCTCACACTCCACCATCCCATACCCCAACTCGAGTGGTAGCAGCTAGTGGCACCGTGTGAAATCTCTCACACCACCATCCCATACCCTAACTCGAGTGGCAGCAGCTAGTGGCACCGTAAAAAATCTCACACACCACCATCCCATACCCCAACTCGAGTGGCGGCAACTAGTGGCACCGTGATAAATCTCACACACCACCATCCCATACCCCAACTTGAGTGGTGGCAACTAGTGGCACCGTGAGAAATCTCACACACCCCCTTCCCATACCCCAACTCGAGTGGCGGCAGTAAGTGGCACCGTGAGAAATCTCACACATCACCATCCCATACCCTATCTCGAGTGGTGGCAACTAGTGGCACCGTGATAAATCTCACACACCACCATCCCATACCCCAACTCGAGTGGCAGCAACTAGTGGCACCGTGATAAATCTCACACACCACCATCCCATACCCCAACTCGAGTGGTGGCAACTAGTGGCACCGTGAGAAATCTCACACACCACCATCCCATACGCCAACTCGAGTGGTGGTAACTAGTGGCACCGTGAGAAATCTCACACACCACCATCCCATACCCCAATTCGAGTGGTGGCAACTAGTGGCACCGTGAGAAATCTCACACACCACCATCCCATACGCCAACTCGAGTGGTGGCAACTAGTGGCACCGTGAGAAATCTCACACACCACCATCCCATACCCCAACTCGAGTGGTGGCAACTAGTGGCACCATGAGAAATCTCACACACACCCTTCCCATACCCCAACTCGAGTGGCGGCAGTAAGTGGCACCGTGAGAAATCTCACACACCACCATCCCATACCCCAACTCGAGTAGCGGCAGTAAGTGGCACCGTGAGAAATCTCACACACCACCATCCCATACCCCAACTCGAGTGGTGGCAGTAAGTGGCACTGTGAGAAATCTCACACACCACCATCCCATACCCCAACTCGAGTGGCGGCAGCTAGTGGCACCGTGAGAAATCTCACACACCACCATACCCATAACCCAACTCGAGTGGCGGCAGCTAGTGGCACCGTGAGAAATCTCACACACCACCATCCCATACCCCAACTCGAGTGGCGGCAACTCCAAATTACGGCGGTCGATTGTTCAAATGAGCAACTGTCAGCCCGCTGAGCAACTTCAATGCTCTGCTAAAGGTTGCAGCAACCTATTTCCACCCCTAGTTGCCTCGTGTGTAAGCGGCCTTAGCTTTCCTGTCTAAGAGTGTACCTGCCAACCTACAGGGCCCCTCTGCTATAAAAAAGGATCGAGAATGTGTTTTTTCATATCACCTACCCTGTGTGTAGGGTCGTCAGATTGTCTCAAAGAGGAGGCGTGGATGAAAGCGTTCTTGCGCTGATTGGTGAAAGCGAGGCATCTAGTTTTGCCGGCAAATCTCGTTACCTGTTTACAGACAGAAGAGAGCTTGTTCTGTGAGAGCTGTACATGAAAGCTGGAATGAAGCAAAAGGTGTAAAGTTTGATTTAATATGCTGATCACAGAGATGTTGGTGTGTGCCCATGTTGGGAAGGGAAGGAATACCATTGTGTTTGCTTTCATCCAAGTAGACCTATTCAGAACTTTATAGCTATTTTTTAGCACCGTGTCTTACTACCCATTTGGTTTGTATGAATATTTACTAGCTAGGGGCTATACATATATTACGTAAAGCACTTGAAAAGGGGGTGGGAGTCTCATCGTAGCGTTACGCTGCATAGCATGGGTGATGGTGGTGGGGTTTAGCGTAGCGTAACGAAGTTTTAGTTTATAAAACAAACAATAAAAGTAGTCACGTTTAAACACTTTTAAAATCGTGTTTTTTGCAATTACAAATAAAACTGTTTGACTAGAAATTGCATCATGATTCAAAATCCTATTTATTTTAAACTTATAAGATCTGACATGAAAATAACAAGTCTATTTAAAAAAAATAGCCCAATCGAAAATTACAGGAAAAGGAGCATTTTTATAGCTGAAATTGGAAGCGTTACATAAATTAAGGGAGGGGGGGGGGAAGAAGATGTTGGGCTGCCAAAGTGTTACGAGCGTGATATGGGGCAGGGGTGTCAAAAATGTCTAAAATTGCGTTACGTAATACATGTATGGCCCCCTACGCTAGTATATTAGGGATGAGTAAGGTTGAAGGTTGAATACATCCAGCCAGGATTCGAACCCTGATCTTCCCAATACTGTCAAACCACATCATTTGAGTTTGGCTCACGTTAGTTCACGTGTCCACAGATAGGGTTTTTAATTATCACTGCGTCTTATTACCTCTCCAGGTCATACACTAATAGGCTATTGGGCTAAGGATGAGGAAAGTTGAATGTAGAGGCAATGTACCCGAATTTATGTGGAGGGAGAGTGGAAAACCATTTATAAAAAACTTCAGTAAACCCAACCGGGATTTGAACCCTGAACTCCCCATCATTGGAAGTCTAGCCTTGGACAATGAGGCCACTGAAGTGGGGTTGTCTTATTCTAACGTTATTTTAATACTAGGGCAAAGTAAAACTAATATTAATTAAACCCGTTTTGGTGGCCGCATGGTCTAAGGCGCTACATTCACGGTGGACTAGACTGCCGATGACGGGGAGATTGAGGTTCAAATCTTGGTCGGGTGCACTGAGGGTGGTTTATACAAAATGGTTTTCCACTCTCCATCCACGCAAATGCGGGTACACTCCCTAATCCCCAAAACCATTAGAGTAGTTAATACATAAGCATATAGACCGAACAGTCAGTAATACGCAGTGCTTAAAAAGAGTGATGAAGTAAATTTTTATACAGTTTACTGTCAGTTTGTATCTTAATCTATCTGTATAAATGGGGGCTTCACAACTTTGTTAACAACAGAGCTTCTGTTTCTATTTCAACCAAGATAAAGTACTTCTAGAGTAAGAAATATAAATAGATGAACACTTTTCATGTTTTTAAGGGGATGTTGAAATTATTAGTGTCAATATTGTAAGTTTTCGCTATCTATTACCAAATAAGTCATGTTCTTTTAATATTACGCCAGTGTAATGTTTATTTTAGTATTTAGCTGTTTGTTTTCAAATGAATAAACCATAATTGGAAATCACGTAACGTTACCCCCAAAATATATACTACAGTGTTTGCTAATCCTTTTGTACGACCGTATATTTCATATCTTTGTAGCTACAAGAGTGATTACGTGGACAAATGCATCAGTCTCATATGTTCTAGTTTGTCAGAGTTGCCGGATTTTAATTACAGCTAACATTATTGGATTTTTCCTTTAACATTTTCCCAAACTTTTTCCTTCCAAATGCATGTACACTTCTGATAAATTCCACCCTTCCGATAGTGTTGGTGTACATATTCTTATATCCCGAATGGATAATAAAATGCGGTGCACGTATATATTTGTAAAACTTTGCTGATCGTATTTTAGTTCTAGTTTTTTTAAAACTTATTTTGCACCGCGTCCTAGGCTACTAACCATTCGGGTTGTACGCTTAAGTACTAATTACGTTAATGGGTTAGGAATTGGTAAGGTTGAGTATAGAGGAAGTGAACCCGCATTTGCATGGAGGAAGAGTGAAAACCTATCTAGGAAAACAACCTCCAGTTCCTCAAGCGAGATTTAAACCTAGGTCTCCCCGTCCTCAGCGATCTAGCTCAACACGAAACTAGCACATTAGCTAACTACGCCACAGAGGCGGGTTTGTGGGTTTTTGTCACTGCGTATTACCACCCGTTCGGGCTGAACGCAAATGCACTAACAAGTTTTATACTTGTCTACGACAGGTTAATTATTATATTAACCAACCAAACAAAACCTAAACTTCAATTGATAAATAAACGCGTGTAAGTTTGGGCTTTGTTTGTTTGGGGAGATCGAGGTTCATATCTCAGTATAGTGTACCGAGGATGGTTTTCCTAAATTGTTTTCCACTTTCCCTCCACGCAAATGTAGGTACACTTCCAATCAACAACAGCCTTTCTCAACCCTAAAACATTAGCGTAATCAGTACACTTATGCGAATATCCCGAATGGGTAGTAAGATACGATGCTAAAAGAGTAAATTTCATCACTCTAAAAGAAGAAGCCCCAATTTCACCAATGGGCAATTTTTATACCAAGACGGGAATTGAACCTGGGCCCCTTAGTTCAATATATCCTTTCAAATGAGAAAAGCTTATGAGAAGAAATCAAAATTGGAAATAGGTAAAGTAACACCTGGGCGTGGGGCTCAAACCCTTGTCTTGTCACGCCACTGAGCTGTCCAGGATTGCGTCCCATGCACAGGATTATTATTCACTCATATTTTAGGCATAAGCTATCATAAGCTCAAAAGAATAAATTCTATTGATTCAACAAGTTATTAACCCACAGCATATTGTAATTAAAGTAGCAATATAACTATTACATTTATTACTAGTGCATCAAAAGTTTCTGCATTATTTTATTTTATTTAAAAAGGAGCAAGCATGAGAAGCTCAATCATGTTAAGGTATATTAATAGTCAATTAAAAGAGATATAGATTATTCATGGTTTCTCACAATTAATTCGAGAAAAATTGTTTGCAATGTACGTTATTAAAAAGTGATGACATTGGAAAACAAGAAGTTAGTAATTTGGTTATTCATATTTATTTTGATAAGTTATTATAATGTATTTCTGGAATATATTTGAACACTAGATTATAAATCTAGCCAGTAAACCCTCTGCCATCCAAATGGGTATCTCAATCGGTAAATCACTAGTGAGCTAATTCAAGTGTTTGAATTCCTGTTTTCAATGGTATAATTAGTGGTTTCCTTAATTTAATTCTTGCTTATTAATTTAAATTTTTACTTTCTCACATCAAGATAAAGCACTGTAAGTAGCCGTGAACATTATCGATCTCGATATTCTGGTGATTATTTACGTTTTATATGTGTCTGAACCCAAAAATGTGGATTTTACAATTATGATGTCTGTATTGTTATGTCTCTTTGTCTGTCTGTCCCTGGTCACAGATATGAAACGGTTTCATGGCTTTTGTTCAAACCCGATATATAGATATTTAGAAATACCTCGGAATATTTTTGATTAAATTAAGAGTAGTCTATTGATGAGTGATTTTATTTTTAAATCTCCAATTTTTAGAAAATGGCTTTAAATATTTTGTTTAAAGTTGATATCTAGGGCGTGTTCTACCTGATAAATAACACTATACTTTGTATTTTGGATAAAATCTTTTAAGATGTAATTTATTGATGAGTGACTTTTGAAGATTTGAAATATATCAAAAATAGCTGTAACGATTATGATTGAAATATGTGTATGGTAAATGTTTCACATGATGTTTTTAATAAAACAGTATTTTAAGAAATGACTAGTGATTTTGTTCAAAATGGATATCTGTTAAGTTTTTCACATTATAAATTGCCACACATATTTGTTTTTCTTAGAAAACTGAAAACTAATTTTTTATTTCAATTTTTGAAACTAAAAAAGTATTTTGATAAAAAAATGGTATTTAGAAAATATTTTACACGATAGTGAAAAGTATTTGATGTTTTTCTAAAATAAATTAATCTAAGGGTAGCTTACGTATGACAAATTTTATCAAATTTGAAAGAATCAGAAAATGGCTTTTAAAATTGAGTTAAGATTAGGTAGCTGAGAATGGTTCTTCATGATAAATAAGAATATATTTCTATTTTCACCAAACATCATTTAATGGTAGTTAGCAAATAACTTATTTTTGAATATTTTTTTTTTCAAGCTTTATAATAATAGCTTTAAAATGAGAAAGTTCGTACGATTGTTTAGTACCATTAATTATAAGAAGATAATAACTAAACAAATAAACTACTATTTCGTATCAACAATAATTACATCACTAGTTTTGTGTTGCTACTGTTATGAAAGAAAGCAACACTTAATCAATTTATTGAACGTGACCAGCGAAGCTACAAACGACAGCATAAATCCGACCACCCGTGTGATAGATTGTTGTGGTATCATTGATAGCTCGTTGTGATCATATGATTTCCACACGTCCTTCACAGACTCAGCCTTAAAATATTAGTATAGTGTTACCTTTAGAACGTAAATAATTTCAGATAGATCAATGGTAGAGCATTGTTGCGCTAATGCAAGTGTCCCATGCTCGATTCTCTTGTCGATGCCAATTGATGAGTATATTACTCTTAGATAAAGGCAATAAACTAAGAATTAAAAATAAATTAAGTTAGTTCTAGTAAGTTTAGTTTTTAAATGTCTCTTCAAATATATTATATTTTATTTTTCAGTTATAACGTGATCTTCATGCTCCTGACGTATTTCCTGCCAATTGGCTCGATGACGTACACGTATTCCAGAGTTGGTATTGAGCTGTGGGGGAGTCAGAGCATTGGAGAATGCACACAGAGGCAACTGGAGAACATTAAGTCCAAAAGGAGGGTAAGCAAATTCTTAGAAAAAATTATATTCTACTAACATATACATTTTACTATTTTGTTTTGTTCATCGCATCTTATTATTTAGCACCGCGTCTTACTACCCGTTCGGGTTATACGCTATTTATCGCATCTTAATTTGTATCTATTTTAAACATAATGTCTTACTACTAGTTATTGATACATGTATGTATGTATTAATTACGCTAGTTTGTTAGGTTTATAGGAAGTGTACCCACATTTGTGTAGAGAGAGGGCGAATTGAAATCAATTTATTAAAAAAACACCCTCTGTACACGTGGCTGAGATTCGAGCCCCATCCCCCATCATCCGTGGTCCAGTTAACTGTGAGGGTGACCTTATAGAACAGGGATGGCCAAATGGTTGATCGCGAGCTACCGGTAGCTCGTGACGGCATTTTTTTTAACTCATGCGATAAATCTATGTTGCACTTCCCAAATGGACTTTTCATTGAAGATGGTTGTCTCGAGTTCAGAATATGTGTGGTCTCGATAGTTTTTGCTCGTGTTGCACTCCGAGTGAAGGTGTTACTCTGCTTTACCTGTCTGAGTCATCTATTTGACTGAAGGCGTTGAAAAATAAATACAGAAGTAGGCTCACAGATAAACATATTGATAACAGCATTCAATAGGAGTGGCAAACTATTCACCAATCATGAAATAAATGTTGGATGAACGTGAATGCTGTTCTTCTCAGTAATCTACACACCAAGCCTGTTTTAAATATGTGTCTTTTTTTTTTTGCATCTTCTATTAAAACATCATTTTGGTTGCGAAATTTACTAACATTTTTTATGCTATTTCCATTTCAATTGTCCGACACCTTAGCTTATTTGGTAAGGAGTCTGTCTACTAAGTTAAGGGTCTAAGGTTTGATACCTGGCATGACCAAACAATTTATTATCTGTGATATGTGGGTTTCCCCTTTAAAAATAATGAGTTAATGGCCGGGGTCCAGATGTTGTGACTGTTATAGATTTAAGTTCGCTTATAGGTCATGTGCTGATATGTTTAGATGGCTCAGAAAATGAACGTTAAAAACCTAAAAAAAAATCCATTACAATATTAAATCCATACCGCAGAGCCCCCACGCCCTCTCCTTCATTGAACCAGGGTTTAGCTTAGAAGCCGAATCGGTGGTACGACATGGTGCTAAAAATAATAAAATAAAAACAAATGTTGTGTGCTGAATCCTCTGTACAGGTTACATGAGTAGCCAATACGAAGTACGGCAAATTTGCATACTGATTAGCTCGTGAAAGCCTTCGACATTTCCAAAGTAGCTTCCAAACTTTTCTAGTTTGATGACCCTTGCATGGAACATTCGACCACCAATGTTGGTACCCGTGTTATTAGCTCTCCAATACATCCGTACATTCACACTAATGGGGCAGTGAATAAGTACAAAAGTCAAATTTGAGAGAAAACGCTCCCTTCTTTACATGTCAAAAGAATGTAAAGCCATTTTATGAAAATGCATATAAATGCACCCAACCTAGATGCAAACTCCTACCTTCTATTATACCGACGAATCAAACAACACCAAAGGTAGGACCCGACACGAATGTCTATGATGAAATTTAATGTGGCTCTATCAATTATAATCGGTGCGAATATATCAATTATTTATTTATTTAATATTTTGTGTATTTTCAAGACTACATATGCATTTGTATAGTCATGACATACACACAAACAAGGATACTGTCCAATTTTTATAGAAAGTGCCATTTAAAACATATAAGCATAGTAGTTTGCAACCAAAATACTTGATAGCATTACTACCCTACTAGTGTTGTTTTAGAGGTATTAATTATAACTATCAAAAGTGACATCTTCAGATCACATGGCTGATATGTGAACACGTTAAAGTAGATCTACATATAAATTTTCATAGAAAGGGCTTTAATTAACAGATTTAAACGTTCCTAGGTCCACTTTCACGTATTCATACGTCAAGTCATATGATCTGCAGCTCTCTCTTTCGATAAATATTATCAAAAGCTATAAATTAACATTTATAAAAGAGAAAAAATGTTATCAATGTTTGCGGGAAAAAAAAATTAGTTTGTAATTTCTAAAAGGTCCTTCTTATTAAAATGGGACTATATTACATTTCTAGCTGTCAGAGAAAGGCTCTTATTATGAATACTAGACAATAGTAGCTTTTCTAGCTGTTAGATAAAGGCCCTTCTTATGAACATTGGACTATATTAACTTTCTAGCTGTCATATAAAAGCCATTCTTATTAAAATTGAACCATAGTAACTTTTTTAGCTGTCATATAAAGGCCACTCTTATGAAAATTGGACTATAGTAACTTTTTTTAGCTGTTGGATAAAGGTTATTCTTATTAACATTGGATTAAAGAACCTTTTCTAGCTGTCAGATAAAGGCCTTTTTGATGAACATTGGACTATATTAACAATTTTGGCTGTCCGATAGATGCACTTTCTATGAAAATTGTACTTTAATATCATAATTTCAGTTCAATTGCTATCCAGAAGTAAAACCATTAAACAGCTTCTGGATCAAAGAACAGATATTAACAATTTTAGGTTCAACATCCTAACCATGTTCCAGAGGTTTGGGGAGTGGTTATCAGGAGCCTCGAGATTGTAGTTCTGTTTAGAGGAAAGGGTCAGCTTCAAGTTTATATAAATTTGGCTGGTTGGGGAACCAAACAGTTAACGTAGATACAATTAGATACCCTTAATAAACTAATGTTTATTTTTCATCCAAAAATTTGACTTATTTTACACTAATTTTTATAATTGTGCCACACCAGAGATGAATACTTCATTCAGTTCTATAATATCTTACTTTTATACCTTGCTTAGCAAGACTTACATAAATTATTATGATAAATAATGTATATATAAACTTCACAAATATTATTAATAATCTCTGTTACCCGTACCGGTAGACACGCAGGCAAAGACGTCAGCCCTATTTTTTACAGTCCGCTGGAGACGGCAAAATCAAGAACTGAGATATTTTTACTTAAATCATTTTCCAATCCACCCTTCACTCAAATGTGGTTATATTTCCATATTTTATTAGTATAACTATGAAGATAGCCCAGACAGGTAAAAAGATGAGGTGGTTTGATCCATACAATAATATAATATATATGTGTATACATATAGGCTCTATATCAAGATTTAGTCTAAATTCTAAAATATTAATAAAGTGCACATTTAGCTTGATATTCACATTATTGATTCACGTGGTTAATTAGAACTATATCATCTAGTTCCACTCCAGTATAGTACCTCCATGCGTTGTAATACACTTGCAAAACTCACGGAGAGGATTATTTTCATCACATAACATTATTTTTAGCTAGATAGTGTCAATTAAACTACCTCTTTTTTCCCCGGTTAGAAATAAAAATCTCAAGGGGGTCTTCTCACCCTGCACTCGAAGCCTGAAAGTCAAAACTTCCCCGTCAAGTTTCCAAATTGAATTGGTTGGCATGGTGAAGGAGAAAGGAGATCGGTTTTGTCTTGAACTCAAAACGTTGGGTTCATCTACCCATCAAAAAGGACCTACGATTTATTTTACATCTCCAAACGGAATTAATTTACATGCTAACCGAATCAGTGATCACATGCTCTAAGGCTTCACTCTCATAATATACGAGACTGTCGATGACGGTAAGTTCCGGTTTCGAGTCCCAATCGGGTGTACTGAGGGTTGATTTCCTAGATAGTTTCCCCACCCTCTCTCTACACAAATAAGATTCAATTGTCTCTAAATTCTTGCATGGATAGTAGAGTGCAGTGGATTTTTGTGACGTTGTGTAAAATCAAAGGGTCAACCAATCTCTTATTTAACCAAATCAGCCATCTATTTAAAGTACTAGGACAGATGTTGGTCTGCTAGTCTAGACTAGGCATTTATTGAAGTAATATTATATGAATACAACTTTAAATTTTCGAAACCTGCCTGGATAGAAATTAAATTACTGTATGTTCAAAGAGGTTTGGCAACGTTTGTAACAAATTATTATCAAAGTTACAGTTGCCTGGGTCCATTAAGTTTCGTGTTGTTTGAGGCAGAGTAGAAGGTACCTTTGGACACTGTTAATCTCCTAGTAGTGGCGCAACTGATGGGAATCCCCTGGATAGCAGTCAGGACGTCTACAAATGTCAAGGCTCGAAGAGCTAGGTATCCCTCTGCCAACTTCTTGACGCGCAAGGTAGTGAAACTAAGACAAAGGGCGGTTCACTTTGTGGTCAATGATTGACGTTCATTAGTTCCTTGGGATCTCAAATGATGGATGGAGGCCTTTCTCAGCATCCAGCTTGTCTCTCAAACAGTGGTCCGTGGTCAATAATAAATGCTTATCAGTTCCCTGAAGATTACACTGATTAACGAAAACCTAACACCGATTTGAAGGCTTCGTTTTCGTCCGTTAGCTTTCCACAATATGATCTTTGGAACAATTTAGTTTTCAAAGAACACATTATAGCGCTATTATCTAATGGGAGATAAGCTTTGCTATCTAAGGAAACAGGAGGAAAATATCGAGTTTCATGCAAATGCAGTATAAGTCTATAACTTATATAAGCAATAATTAATTTTCTTTTGAAAACTCCTTGCTCCTTGAAACTAATTGGGTTTATGGTATAGCACCACGTACTTAAGAAATCTTTCTGATAGGAATTGTAAATAGCTTGCTAAGAATTTATTGGGATTCTTAAAACAAAGACCTATTTTGAACAATATACTCTAGAACTAATCTTAATTACAGATTGCTTTGTAACGTGCTAATTAGCCGTTAGCACTTACACTCAAAATAACTTTTAAATGATAATCACAATAATCCAAGAACAGCTAATAAATTCTAATAACTTGTGACAGATATACATTCACTGTGAAAATGTGTTTCTGTAATCGCCCAAATTTGAGGAAAGTGCCCCAGCTGACTGTTCTACACTTCCCTAGAGGAAGTTCAACTCACGAACATCTTGAACGCTGGCCAGACCTAACATAAATGACGAGTCGATTCCCTGTGTCCTCAGTGGCCATCTCCTAGCGCTAGTTGTCTTCCTCCTCATTTTTAGGAAATTACCACTCCCCCCGCTTTATTTATGACCCTTCCCTAATACGTCAGTGCATCTTGTATAAAACAACCACCCCTCCCTTCATATTGAGGGCCAGTGGACTAAACCAGCGGTGATCACGATATTTGAGGCATTGGTCTCTCCTCCTCGCCGCAGGTGAAGTAAAGTCTATAACTATGATAACTTAATCTAGTAATCTTTGATAGAGTCTTCGTGATATGTTTTACTATGTCCATAAGACATAGTCTTAAATACCCGGGCAATAACCAGACGCCCTATACTGTATGGCCATGTTACGGCTTGTCTAATGTTTAAGATTGAAAAATGTTAGAAATAAGGCCATATATAGCTTTGTTCCTTGACCTAGTTGGATCTTTGACTGATACCTATCTCTAATCTTCCTATTGGTGTGCCTTTGTACGCTGATCAGCTCATGAGTCCGCCACTAGTCCAGAATAGTGGCCCACGTGGTTTAATTTATTTTTACCAGCTCCTTTCAGGCTCCGTTTATATTAGTTTATGTTTAACTGTTTGCAATTGTTATAGTCTGTGTCCAGACTTGTGTAAGAATTTTAATATACTATTGAATGACCAGGCAATACTAACGAGGAATAGACCGGCCATTGTATATTTACAGCCTACATTCCTGCTAACTCACCATTAACTATTTGTAAACCTAGAGTTCCTCTTCTAGGAAATTAAAACTTGTATATCTCTGTAATGTTTGATCCTTCCCACCCTTCATTAAATATATTTGTAATTGTAATTGTATTCGTCACTTCTTCTATCAAATAGGAGAAGCGGTGGTACAGGATCCTGAGGGGTATCAGGATAGAGTTGAATGGCAAGCTTACGTTATGTCAATCATGCACAATCGAGTTACTCAAGATCATTCAACAATAAAAATCGTATTGCACAATTTTAATACGTGTATAACTATAAGCTATAAAATGTGATTCAATGATTTCCAATCATTACAGTTCACGAGCTATAAGGCTTCCCAATTAAATTTGTAATTTTATTTTTAGCGTTTGCCACAAGTGTTTGTCGGCTAGTCATTCCTGGTTTTCTACTGGTAGTGACTTCTAGGCCTATATAACAGTCTTTTGAGATGCGGTTACTTAGCCAGATGATTGTATGGTGCCAGTAGAAGTCTTAAACTTACCCTAGGCCTAATTATTATTATTATTATTATTTAGCACCGCGTCTTACTACCCGTTCGGGTTATACGCCTAAGTACTAATTACGCTATTGGATTAGGAATTGGGAAGGTTGAATTTGAAGGAAGTGAACCCGCATTTGTGTGGAGGGAGAGTGGAAAACCATTTAGGAAAAACCACCCCCAGTTCACCCGACCGAGATTCGAACCTCGATCTCCCCGTCCTCGGCAGTCGGGCTCAACACGACTAGCGCGTTAGCCAACTACGCCACCGAGGCGGGTCAGGCCTAATTAACCAGAACATGGCAGCCAAAGGAATTACCTATAGTACTACCAGGAATAAAACCGGGAACTTTTAGATTAGTAGCCATGGATGCTGACCACTAGACCAAGAGGCCAGCTACTCCAGATTAATTGAATGTATCGTTTGAACTATGGATAGCATAGGAAATTTGTAGAACCAGATCCAGATTAAGGGAGTTGCAGCCCAGGGTCCTTGACTGTTGAACCAGCCTGAACAATCTCATCTAACTTCAATACGCTTCCAGCTCACAGTAACCAACTAGGGCCGTATTCAAGGAGGCCGATTATTACAGGAGCCATGTCTGTTGAACCAGCCTGAACAATCTCATCCAACTCCAACACGCCTCTAGCTCACAGTAGCCAAGTAGGGCCGTATGCAACAACGAAATTGAGTAAACCAAAAAGTTAGTGAAAACTCAATTACCAGAAAATTACGGCAGTGGAAGGGTCCACGTTACACTTCTCCCCTCTCCTTCCTTCTGAGGCCACGTCAGATGTCCCACTTCCTTCCTGAGACCACGTCTTACGTCACTCCTGAGGTCACGTCAGATGTCCCACTTCCTTCCTGAG